>VRYO01002297.1:77990512-78011749 GCA_009812075.1 Sialia sialis
GCTGTTGATACTTATCGCAGGAACTAATCATTGCAGAGATAAATAGCTTGCATTAATACACAAATTCATATACACATCATGTGGAACACCATTAGCCATCTAATTTGTAATTTTGTCTCTTACCAGAGGTGGTATGACACACTGAGACTTCAGATGAAATGGAAATTGTTCAGCCTTTCCCCTGCAGCTCACTGGGTGCATCCATCAGGATCTGACAGACCATGTGCCCCAGGGACACCCTGGCTCTGCTGTCCCAGCCCATCCCTCCTGGGCTCCTGCCCCAGTGACCTGTACCAGGTGCTGCTGGCTCCAGCTGTGCCCTGACTGGAGGAAACCTAGAAAGAATGCCAAGACATTTATTTTCTCTGGGAGCCAGTTCAGCTGCAGCATTGTTGGACAGCCAAAGACATACTCAGAAATGCTGCAGCAGTCACCTAGATTTGTCTTCATTTTGCTCAAGGTGCATTTGATTGCTCAATTGGTCCCTGTCCCTTCTTATGCCCATTCCTGGAACCAAGATAAAGTATTTCTGCTTCTTGGACTACTTCAAGCAGTGCATGTTACCATTTGTTTTAATTTCTTCTGCCAGGAGCCATGTGTCTTACAGCTGCAGTGAGACACAGTAAATTTGACCTTTTACTCTGTCTTGCCTGGTTTGTTGACCCCATCACTCCGGGTACAGGTAGGGCTGCTGCCTTTTCCTCTCTCCTTGAGCTGCAGATGGGACTTGCCAGGCTTGTGGATGAGCTGTGCTGCAGACACTGTATCAGCACAGTGCTAATTAATGCTCTGATGATGAGAGCCAGAGGGAGCAATGGCAGAAGCCTTCCCTTAATGATGAAGGCAGTCTTCATGGCTGGAAGATGCAAGAGAACTACAACTTCTGTTTACAAGTGCATTTGCAGAGCAAAAGGTATTGAAAAAAGGCAAAAAAAAAAAATAGCATTATCATTTTCAAGAGCTTTGAAAGGAAAAAACTGACTTCAGAGAGATCTTTGTTTGGTAGAAAGAGCAGGCCCTAGTCTTTTGCTGGACTAATTTTTTTTCCCCTATGTTTTAAGTTAAAAGACTATATAACTACAAATCAAGAGCCCTGCCTTGTAAAAGGAATTTGTTGTATGAAAGTTGCAAATCCAGATAAAAAATTCAGCAAATGTTTATAGATAGATCTGACCAAATATCTGAGCATGTCTTTATAACAAACTAGGTAAATGTTAATAACACCTGTTAAAATTTAACTGCAAGATTTAAAGGGCTTGTCTGCACACACTGCCAGGTTTTCTTGGGTGGAGGGGCTCCAGAAGAATACTTATTTCCATTGATCTTATTCTGCTGTTTTTCTGTACAATCAGTTAAAACTGCAATAATACATGGCGATGGTGTTCATCAGCTTAGGTGAGTTAGTTTAAAATATTTTAAAAATTATTTCTTGACTGCATCTGTAACTGGTGTGCCCTCGTTCCAATGGGTTCTGAAGTTGCAAGAATTGGGTGTATCACTTAAAAACCAAACCAACCTTTGGAAAAATTTCAAAATTTAAAGACCTGTAACAGGGCTCTCAGAATGGAAATCACAGCCTGTGCTAGGAGCTAGCTCAGAGGAATTGTACAAGACTCTGAGGCAGCCCTGTAGGAACCTTCATTATGAATGGGAATGGATGTATGGCTGAGCTGCAGCTTTTTGTCCCAGTTACTTCTCAAACCAGTTGATTTATATTTTTTTATTTTCTGTTCATGGGTCTTGCACCAGAGTTACTAGAGTGATAAAATCCTATGCAAAAATTATCATTGGAAGGACAGGGACTTTGGAAAAAGGCCCTTTGCTATTATTTCATTCTGGAATTGCATTTCTCTTTTTAAACCCCATTGCCTAACAACCATAACCTGGAGTTTTATGAAATACACCTACATTATATATTAGTTTCTATTAATTGCATAACATAAATCTATAGTTTTACAGATATGTATATATGCTCTTGGGCAGATGTGTTGCTTCATCTTGCTTTGCTTTCTGGATTCAATCCTGTTGGACTGGGTGGTAAAAGGAGAAGTACAAATGGAGCTGTAAGATTATTTTCACTTACTTCCTTTAAACTTTTCTCAGGGGGAGACTTTGGTTTAAAACAGTTTTTGCAGATGTGTGGCTTAAAAATGAAGAAAGAAAAGTTTGCAGTAGGTGCCTGTTCCTATGTTTTTGCATGCTTGGCACGGTGGAAGACAGTCACTACCACAGTGCCAACAAACTAACAAAGAAATGGAATAAAATATGCTATCTTTTCCCTGTCCTTATTCTTCTAACTTTCTATTGCTTCATTTAACTATGTGAAGACAGAAAAGTGAAACACAGTTCATGCTGTGCTGCAGACACAAGGCCAGGGAAGGCGTGGGGGCAGATGCAGCCAAGTTCACCATCAGAGCACACTGGCACCCTGCTTATGTGGCATGAACATCCTCAATGACTGCAGGAAAGTGACAGGAATAGCTTTGGTGCCTTTACCACTATGCTGTTTTATATTAAAACACTCAGTTTTGACCACCTATTTATTTAGGTGTGTTCAATGCAAGTTGGAGGTTTTCCAGTGTACTCACAAAATACCGTGAAAACATTTAATGTCTCCACTCCTCTGTTGTACTGGTAGTTTGTTAAATATGTAGAGCTGAGGACCAATGGGCATATTACTGCTTTTCATTTATCATCACCTTATTTTTGTTTTAAATTTCATACTTCTGTTTTATTTTCAAGGGATTTATTTTGAAAGCAGGTGTGTTTGTGTATTTATCATTTTTCTTTCTGAAAAAGTCTAAGCAAGCCACTTTGAACAGGGCATGAGCTTCAGTTTGTTATTGGTAACCATGACTCATCTGTGTTATTTTTAACACTGTAAGCATGAATCTATTTTTTCTTAAGCTGTTCTGATTATTTTTCCTACAGTTCATTTTTTTGATCTTTTTGTCCATAGTAAATCAATCTGGAAACCTAGGTTATGTCTATAACACAGCAAACTACATAGAAGTGAATATTTTAACGATCACTATTGTGTTGTAACTGGAGCTGTTAATGTAGGGTGACATTCTTGCCCCTTACTAGTCAGTAGGCTTTGTGCAGCTGTTCTGGATGGCATTTAGGGAGACAAGATCCATCACACCTACAGTGCCTGTGGAGTCCTTGAAAATGAGGAATGTCTCTGCTGTAGACTGTATGATTTATTTTTTTAAAAAAGAAAAGTATCCTTGAAAATCATGGACATAATTATGCTTGCAAACACATCCAGCATGCTGTCCAGTGAAGACATAAAGGAAAGAATTAAATACAGACTTGGGTGCTTTTTTTTTTTTTTAAACCTCCCCAGGAACATTGTCTGAGCCAATCTTAAGAAATTTTTTCCCTCATAAATAATCATATTTTCACAGAAGCCAGGACTTCTGCTGTGACTACCATTTTAAGTAATGATTTGTAAAATCCTGGTTTCCTTAATAATCTCCCTCCATAAAAATGTCATGCATGTATCCCTAAGAGATACTGGAGGCCATCCTCAACATTGTGTGATTAGTCCAAAAAAATACTGATCTACCTGGGAGACTGATCTCTGATCCAGCTGTAAGCTTTGCAATGTTAATAAATATTGTATGTTTTGCTTTTTTTGTAATGGTGTACAACCTCATAAACCATTAGTTTATAAAATGTTTGCCTCTGCAAAGACAGCAGTCCCAGGCCTGTCTGTTAGGTAAATCTTTACCTTTTTATTGTTAATATTCAGTAATCTTTACTTCTCTAGTCATGAAAACACAGTGTTTAAAATATGTCCTGTACTTTTGCTTGCAAGAGCTTGTCCTGCTGACTGGTTTTGAAGTCATGGACTGCTGCTGCAGCATCTGCCCCAGTTACTCCTTGTTTCAGGTTTATGTTCTGCACAACTCTGAATCTAGTATTTTTTTATGGGACTGACAGAAAATTGATATTCCTCATAGTACAGTAATTTCACAATTATAAGCCGCACATCCGGGTAGACCACGGGATTTGTCCATATATAAGCCGCACCCGAATATAAGCCGCACTTTATTTTTTTTTTTGAGTGAGGATCCATGTGCGACAAAGTAAAGAGTAACAGAATGGCGCCAGCGGGGTTTGGTGTCAGGTGCTCAAGTTGCAAACAGTTTTCATAGACCAGCAAAGCCTTTAAAGGCAGCCCCAGGTGCCCTCCCCGGCCGGCTCTCACTTCCAGATTGGCATTTCACTGGGATTTGTCCACAAATAAGCCGCACCTGATGATTAGCTGCACTGCTGATGTAGGCTGGATTCTTCAATGAAAAAGGTGCGGCTTATAATCGTGACATTACTGTAATTTATAGATAAGAAATATATAGTCCCATTCTGGTATGGGGACAGTTTCTGAAGTTCTGTGTTGGGACTTTGCTGAATCATGTCTCTCTGTGGTTCATGGAGTACTTTTGCTGAAGATAAGTTTTATTCATACCTTCTTCATTATTATTAGCAGAAAATACTGCCTATTTTCAAGGGGATCATTTACTCAGGCTTATTGTTTATTTGTAGCTGTACTTTATATGAAAGAGCACAATTTTCATGAGGTTGGATTTGCTGCAGCATGTGTAAAAGAATCCTGATGTGTAGAACAAGCTGGTTGGTGACAAAATCCTATGAAATTGTAAATAAATTTCTCTTCACCCCAAGCTGTAAGTGCACTGCTACCAGACTACTGTAAAATCAAGTATTTCATATCCTGTCAGCATCTTGTGACTAGGCAGACTTGTATCTTATTTTGTTACAGTAATTTCAGACAGTAATTAATTTGATCTTTTTATTTCAGGCAGTAACTATTTCAGGTTTACACGCACAGCTTTGGACCCTTAGCTTTTGGAGAATAAAAAAGCTCCTCCTTTTTAAGGACTGGGACACTTAAGGACACTCTTCAGTGGCATCTGACCTTGCTTTTAGTAAAGTAGTGTGGATAATACAGCACTTCAGATAGGGAGCTTACTGCTCAGTGGTTTGTGTGACCAGGTGCCCTAAACTGACCTCCTTTACACCCTTCCACATTCTCTCTGGCTGGGCTGGCCATGGCCTTGCTTGCAAGCTGCAAGACAACTGTTTTGGCCTGACAAACTCTGTTTGGAGTGTTTCTTATATGCATCATTGCATGTATAAGACAAGACTTGGATTTGTCCTTGATACTGTGGTGACATACAAGAGAAGAGAGAGAAGCCAGGCCTGCCTTGTGCTGTTAGCCTTCCTGGAGCTTTGCTCTTGGTTTTCAAGAGGATGGTTCTGGCTCTACCACAGTGGGTAACTTTGTCCATCCATCTGTGGTAGGGATGTGTTTCCTTCCTATTTGAATGAGAGCAGTGTAAGTGAGAAGGCAACTCTCCCCTTTGGCTTATTATAAATTTCAACTCACACTTTTACGGAGTTGTGATGCCAATGGGAATTTATTGATGAAATGAGCAAGCAATAGCAGGCAAGCGCAGCGCTGGGTGTGACTGGGGAGTCCCACGCAGTCAACATGAAAAGTTCAGTTCTCAGTCTTTTTATCCTCTTTTCCTTCCATGAATACATCAGCCTTCCGATGTATTCTGTGGCTGCACAGCTTGTTGTTAGGGGGTCTTTTTCTGCCTTCTGGTGGTTGTGGGAGGAAGGCTCGATCCTCTTCCTCAGCTTCAACAATGACCTGTAAACAACTTTTCCATATGTGCTTAGACCACTCTACTGACAAGCTCAGGGGCCCCAACATGACAGCTTTATGGCTTCCTGCTATTTACGCAGTTCTTATCAATTGATGAACAAACGATTCATGCAAGTAATTTATTACATGGCTGAGCATATGATTCAGTTTTCTTCTGCATAACGGTTGCTGTGGGCTCTTCTAGGAGCCCCCTTTGTCCTCCATGGTCACTGCTGTCCCTTGGTCTCCTTTCCTCAGTTCTGTGACATAGCCTTGTGTGTAAGGAGCACTCCTTGACCTGGTGCCTGTCAGGGGGAGCTACCCAAAGCTCATGGGGTTCATTTCCTAGCATACGATTTCTGCTTTTAGGATGTCAAATCCCTGTGCATAAAAGCGCTGTTAATTCTATATTGCAATAATAATAAAAAGGTATTAGAACAACATCCATTTATAGTCCAGTAATATTTTCAAAGACTAAAAATAAATCTTAACTTGGAGAGACGGCGAAATTTTGTTCTGGCAACCCCAGTGGTGGTAGTCAAACCCTCTTCCTGAGACAGGCAGGTGGCATGTCACTCAGCCTGCCTCACTTACTGTCATCCTTCTGTTGGCCTGTGTTCCCTGTCTTGGCATTCATTAGACTTCTTCAGGATATATTTCATAATAAGTCAAGTCTGGTTATAATTTCTAAATCCTGTCATCCTTTCATCTTGAAATGAAAGAAAAAAAGAACAACTGCACAATTGCTACTCCTTAGCTTTTTCTGTAAATAATTAAACACTGCAAATATTAGATTTAAATTAAAAATGTGTTAAATCCATCATTTAGCTGTGATTTTACATGTGGCTACTTTGTATATTTTCAGGGAATGTTTTGGCATGTTAAAAGCTTTATATTGACATTACTTTTTAAAATCCTTCTTCACCTTGTTTGACTTCAGTGACTACACTGAAACAACTAACTGCACTTCCCGTCCTCTCTTGCTTTTGTTGCTCTCTGTGGTTGTTCCAGTGGCTTTTCCTTGAATGGAGCCCCCTTTGTCCTTATGTTCCTTACTCCTTTGAGATTGTAATGGCTTCTTGGTGGTTTTACCTCCCATTCAGGATTTCTGGGCAGTCAGATTTATCCTAGTGATCCTAGTCTGTTGTAGTGAAGATATTTGGAACGCCCTGTTGTGTTATCCACGAACATCTGTCTACATGTTCTTTTTTCCTTTTTTTTTTCTTTTCTTTTTTTTTTTTCCTTTCCCCTCCCTGTGTGTGTGTCACTGTTAAGAACTTATCAGCCTTTAAGTCTGAAACATGTGACTCTTCTCTCAAGCTCTTATTCTCAGACTACAGAGTGGTTCTGGAAACTTGCCTTTCTTTCTGTGCATGCAGCATAAGCTTTCCTTTAGAGAGGTCTGAGTCCTGCACTGACTGCCACAGGATCCATCTTTATAAGTCTCCAGAAGCTAAGCTTAACCAATCATTTCAATATTTCCATTTTTACTGAAATCATAATCTTTGTATGTTGCTGACCTGGAATCCTCCTTGCACTATTTTGTGTACTCACTTCTTGTCTTTATCTCCAGTACCACTCACAGCTCTCTCTGCCATATCATTTCTCATTCCTCAGATTTTCATGTTCTCCAGACAGTACCATTTTCAAAACTCCCTTTGCCTGTGATTCTTGTTTTGTTCTTTATCGGGTGCTGTTTATGCATGGCAATGAATTCTCAGAACTGACATCTTCATCTCCTTTGGAATCTTAACATCTCCATCTGTGGTGGCACTTCACTTACCTGTTAGACAGCACGGATCTGCTGTTCACAGGTAATTGTCAGAGGTCCATGAGAGAGTTGAGATATCCCAAACTCCAGGGGATCAGAAGAGCAAAGGTGTCCCAGCTCCTTGAGAGCCTCTTAGCACCTTGCACAGCTGAGTAAAATACCTGACTGTGGTGGTGCAGTTAGATGGGAAAGTGCATTTAGGTGATTTAAATAGTAATTACAGTAATTTCATGCACCTTTTTCATGGAAGAATCAAGCCTACCCCAGCAGTGCAGCTAATCATCAGGTGTGGCTTATTTATGGACAAATCCCAGTGAAATGCCAACCTGGAAGTGAGAGCCGGCCGGGGAGGGCGCCTGGAGCTGCCTTTAAAGGCTTGGCTGGTCTATGAAAACTGTTTGGGACTTGAGCATCTGACACCAAACCCCGCTCTGGCTCGATTCTGTTACTAACTCGTTACTTTGTCGCACATGGATCCTCAGTTAAAAAAAAAAAAAAAAAAAAGAAAAAAAAATGTAGCTGTTCTTTCTTAATTATTGCAGCCCTGAGTATGGGAAGGAGATGGTTAATTGGATAAAATATGCCACTTTAATTGGCTGTTTATGTGTGGAAATTCACTTTCAGTGTGTAATTATTGCAGGATAATTTGTATCTAATTAATTAGCACTATTATTCCTTTTTCTCGTCTGAGTTCGCAGTTCTCACACTAACTTAATTGTACCAGCTCAGCCACACAGAGAAATTATGTGGTTGACCTCTTTTACTAGCATAGGTGGGTTGTTTCATTAAGAACAGAATATTTGTGATCCTACAGAACTTCCACAGCTCTCTGTAAAGTTAAAGGCAGAAATACGTTTTGATACACACTCTGAATTTACATTGCAAGTCTGCCTTAAATGGGGACATTCAGAAATTGGATAAATGTTCAGCAAAGTTGCATGCTCTCTGAAATCTAGGATAAGAATTTAAGATGGGAAAGATAATTTGATGATCAGGGCCACCTGCCTGCCCAGCTAGACTTCCCTCCCTAGCATGCTGTTTCCAGTTGCTTTCCATTACTTTTCCAGATGGTTGTACAGCTGTATATGCTGTATAGAAACTTCATATTCAGTACAGCAACCCTGGATGTGAAAAGCAGTCACATGCTAGTCTTTAAGAGTTTTTCTACTAAAAATAATTTTGCTCATCTCAGCATGACAGTTCAGTCAACTGGCTTCTCTTTACATGAATGAAAATAATGCTTTGCTGACAGGTCTTTATGAAATGGGTTAAGACTGCAGGTATTCCTAGTGAAACAATATGCTCAAACCTGTTCAGCTCAGTGGAAATATTTACTTTAGGTTTTTATGGTAATCAAGAAAAGCAATCAATGAAATTTTCAAATTATTAGACACTCATGTTAAAAATAAAATGTCTTCTTTAGGTCAAGTCTTTAGATTGAATTGGCTGGGATGCTTTTTTATTTTCTGGAAATCTGGTTTTAAGCCATGTGTGTGTTCTTTGTCTTCCTACAACACAGAAAACATCCTAGTGGTTATTTTTACATTTCTTTGTTGTAGAAGAGAATCTTTTATTGTTCATGAAACTGAAGGGAGAACAATGGGTGAGTGTTGGTAGAGATGAATGAGAAGCAGTATCATATATGTCCATGGGGTAAACATCAGCTGGTGAAATTTTTTTTTTTTTTTTTTTTTTTAATGCTCAATGATTTTTGATTCTTGTTCCTTTATTTTGACATCACATGCAAACCAAATTACTCTCCTTTAATGTACAGTAATTTCACGATTATAAGCCGCACCTTTTTCATTGAAGAATCCAGCCTACGCCAGTAGTGCGGCTTATATTCAGGTGCAGCTTATCTATGGACAAATCCCAGTGAAATGTCAACCTGGAAGTGAGAGCCGGCCGGGGAGGGCGCCTGGGGCTGCCTTTAAAGGCTTCCCTGGTCCATGAAAACTGTTTGCAACTTGAGCACCTGACACCAAACCCAGCTGGCAGCAATTCTGTTACTAATTTGTTACTTTGTTACACATGGATCCTCAGTTAAAAAAAAAGTACGGCTTATATTCAGGTGCGGCTTATAATCGTGAAATTACTGTAAGTGTATCAAAGAGAAGGTCAGAGGACGTAGAAAAACCTAATGATTTAGCCAAACCCAGCAGCACAGATCTCTGCTCATATCTCTCCTTTTCAAGCTCTCTCGAGTATGTTAGTGGGTTTATTCCTGTACTTCGTATGCTACATTAAAGTCTCAGAGTCTTAGCTGACACTGAGGTGATGGCCCTGTGGACTGTGCTGTTCAGCTGGGTGTGCTGCTCTCCCTCCAGTTGTGCTCTGTGGCAGTCAGGAGTCATGCAAGCAGAGGGTTTGAGAGGCTGGCTGAAGAGTTTGCAAAGGGAATGCTGTTGAGTCGTCTTCTCTTCTCTCAGGACCTTTACATGGATTTCTTGGAATGTATCCCACTGCTTTTTCTCCCATAAAAAGCAAAGCAGAAGGACTTGATCAAAGGACCGACATAGACAAAATCAGCAGAGATCTCCATTGCCTACTGGGGATTTGGGGAAAATGCCTGCAGTTTTCTTAGTGCAGTGATAAAATACACACAGTGAGCTGCTGTGACCTGGGTTTGTGCTGCATTGATGAAATAGGCTTTAGTCTCATAAGCCTTGGTTGTTTAGTTAGACATGTATTTCCAGGGAGGGATTTCTCTTATAACTTGGTTCACCGTTTCAGAATACATAGGTTGTCATGTGGTCATGTAGAAACCAGTTTTTAATTTGTGTCAGAACTTCATTGATCACTTATGAAAACCCTCAAACAACCAAAAAACAACCACCAAATGTTATGATCTGATAAGCGAAAGGTGTCTGTACCCAAATTAAGGTGTGAACAAGACCACATGCTAAAATCAATAATACTGATTTCATTTAACAGTGAATGTGAGGTAGAGAGATGGAAATAAAAAATGAGTAGGGGTGAGAAGAGAGAGAAAGAGAGAATGAGAGCAAGACAGATTAGGCAGAAGATAGGTACCACCCATGGATCCAGTGCCATCCATTGACCCTTCTTCACTCTCTACTTCCTGCTGACTGAGGTCCCAAGGTAATTCAAAACTTATTGATACAGTTTAGATAACAAAGTAGTTAATGCTCATTGGCTATGCATTTCTCTTATTCTATTGGCTAATCTTAATTAGTCTCTTGCTCAGTGTTTTTCTTGTTTTGAGTTGGTGGAGTGCGAGTTGATTATTGTGATTTCCCACTGCTGGAATTACCTTTTACACAGTCTGAGCTGACTTCAGCACTGTTACTGAGTTGGCTTTCCTTGTGGCCCATAAATTCTGCCATTATCAGTGGTACTTTCTTCTCTCCAGCTTTGTTTACCTCCCCCTAGCCTTGAGATAACACTTGGGCAATAATGCCACCTTTCTTATCTCAAGTTCCTGTCACTGTGGCTTCACTTACAGTCCAAGTTTCAGGTATCCACAGAGGAATACTGTGGGGGAACTTCAATGGTGTTTGGTGGTTGCAGCTGCCATCTGTCCTATTATTTGGGGTGATATTTATTTGACTGATGATAGGCATATGAGCAGTTTCTTCTTCACATAGTTTGCCACAGTGGGGATTTTTTTCTGGATACATTACCCATAAATTATTGCTAACCACACCTCCTTCCACCAGTGTGGACTTGGCACTCCATTCTGTGCTTATCTCATGGCAAAATCTTTGCATGGCCTAAACAGTTCTTGAGGCAGACAGCTGTGATGTTGAAGTCCTTACACCAAGCACATAAACTTTTTTTTTTTTTTTAATTAAATTCTGGTTGGAGAAGTAATTTGACATGGCGTGATACAGCCACAAGTCAAGGGGTGCTACAATAAATTTTGCAGTACGAGGTATTGTCTACTGAGTTTTTTGTTGGGCTATGTACAGGCTGCATGTGTCTTGGTAGGTGGAAGTGACATTTTCACATGGGCCTTCTCTCTCATTTAGAAGGAAGAAGTAAAATAATACTGAAAACTGAATTGAATTGGAAACTGATTATTTTCATGATAGCTTTCCAGTACTGCTAGTTGCCAGCTGTGCAGTTCTACTTCGTTGGGCTCTTTGTAATAGTTAAGCATGTGTCCTGCCATGGGGCTTAGGCGAGAAGTCTGCACAAAGAAAATACTGTAGAAGGTCACTGAGCTTCAGGAGTTTTGTTCACAGGATATTGTGCTAATTCAGTACTTACCCAGGAGTGACTCTGGGCACAAAAGAACAGGACATGGAGCTCTGCAGTGCTCCAGAGAACAAGAATATTTTCTTACGTCACTTCGATTACTCTGAATTGGTTAATGATTTTTTAAAAAAATGCTTAAATAAGAAAGTTGGATGCTCTATTGAGGTTTTTTTTCCCCTTCCTAAGTGGAACAGGCTTGTAGGTTACCACTGATTCATTATCTCCTGGTGTATCTCCAGTGATCTGCTTGTATCTCTTGTTGATTTCTTGTCTAATTCTTCAGCTATCAGTTTTGAGAAGCTGGGACCCTTGTTTCATTTATGATTCTAAATTTTTTGGAACACTCTTTGCTGGGACTTGAAGACACTAGAGGAAATTCTTTTCATGTCTTTCTTCAGATTAGTTTTGAAGTATCTACTTAACCATGCCAAAGAGCTGAGATTGTATGAATTTTGAAATTATCCCTGGGGGTTCCTCTTGGTTTTGATGTCTGTGCACACACTGAGATATAGCAATAGTTCTTCCATAGACTTGTGGAAAATCTTAATTTACATTCCTGCAAATAATACCAGAAGTATTGCTCTTGTTCCAGTAGTTTAAGTTTTGCATATTATCTTCTGCATGGAATGGTAAAGCCAGGCAGGCCTGCAGTTTTAATGCAATATTTCAGGTGTAGGACAGCTAAATTCTTCATCCTGCTTCAAGCAGAGATACAAGTAGTGGCAGGAAATGGTCCAAGTGAAAATTTGAGTGCAGTTTCCTATGGAGCCAGATGGGTGTGCAGTTAGCAAATTGTTGAATGTTTTCAGGACTGAAAGCATTTATTTGCTGCCTATTATGATTTCATGTTCATGTGCATATGTAAGGTTGAGGTGAATTACAAGCTTAAATGGCGAACCAATTCTTGTAGTTTAGATTTTTTCATGGGATTTTGTCTGCACGTGGTCTTGATTTAGATTTTGGAGGTGATCATAGCTCTGTGAGAATCAATGCAAGTTCAGTGATGGCTCATTCATCTGCACTTAGTATTAAACTAGGACCTCCAAAATTACCAAAAAGTCTTATTTTATTTTTAGCAAGCTATCAACCACTATCCTGTGTTGTGCCTTCAGACTTTTTGTTTTTCAGCAAATATCTCCTGGTATCAGTTATCAGTCTGGAGTATGAATATTGATGTTAGTTGATGTTAATTAAACCCCGCTGTCATGCATGATGTGATGCACTTGGAAACAGCTACTTTGGAAACCGGGAGGGGTTTAGCCACAGCAGTTGTTCATAAGCTGAAAAACCTGTTTGTAGCCTGGAGTGTAAATTCATGGTCCAAGATACCACTGGTTTACTGCAGTTACTCAAAATAGGTGTTAAAAGATGTCCAGAGTCTGTCAGCAGGACTGAGGTCCTCCATGTGTCCAGGAAGAAAGTGTGCCCAAGCCATGTGGGCAGCTTGAGCTCCTGCGACTCCAGAGAAGTCTTTTTCTCCTGGCTGACTCTTGGAGTTCTTTCTGCTACATCAGTATCTAACACAGACTCAGGGAACTGTGCTTATTTGTTTGATTATAGAATTGTGTCATTTGTGTAAGAAGAAAGCCATGAACTTGTGTGTGGGCAGCTGGAGGGGATGGTACAGCTAATGGTGTGATTTTTATTGCTGAGTCTGTGTATGAGAATCTGATAAGCCCATCTAATACAGTAATTTCACGATTATAAGCTGCACCTTTTTCATTGAAGAATCCAGCCTACCCCAGTAGTGCGGCTAATCATCAGGTGCGGCTTATTTATGGACAAATCCCAGCGAAATGCCAACCTGGAAGTGAGAGCCGGCTGGGGAGGGCGCCTGGGGCTGCCTTTAAAGGCTTGGCTGGTCTATGAAAACTGTTTGCAACTTGAGCACCTGACACCAAACCCCGTGCTGGCTCGATTCTGTTACTAACTCATTATTTTGTCACACGTGGATCCTCGCTTTAAAAAAAAAAAAGAAAAAAAAAAAGTGTGGCTTATATTCAGGCGCAGCTTATTTTACAGCGAAGTAGCACTGTATTTTGCAAAGCCTTTTACAAGAGCACATGGAACAGTTTACATGTGACTAAGGACTTCTTTTATTTCACAAGTCTTTTGATTTCATTGCAAATATACTCCTAATGTAGCAAAGCAATTAATTTCAGATTTTAATAGATAGGCATATTAATGAAACAGATTGTGATACTTAGTTACAAAGAGTTGCAGAGTTTCAAAGACAAGTATTGTTCCAGATCACGACATTTAAACTTCTGTAATATTTTAAGTCTTCTCTCCGTGAATTAATCTGCACTTTTGTTTCGTTCCTTTGCTTGGAAGGCTGGGAAGCTGCTGAAATGGGTCACTGGAGTTGGATGAACGAATATGCATCAAGTAAACCACAGATGAAAAAGACAATATCTTTGGATTATGTTTGCAGCTGTTGCATTCAAGACAACTTCATTGGGAAGCCCTCTTGAGTGATGACTGAATGTAATGCAAAAAAAAAAAACAGCTGAAGTTTCCCAGTTTATTTTCAGTCCTTGTAGTTTCTATTGTGTTTTCCACCAATTTCTATAAGACTTGCCAGTCTTTGATGCGTTTGTCTGTAGCCAAATTTAGTTCACATTCAGCCTACAAATTATGTTGCTCATTTCTTTAAAAAAAAAAAAAAATCAAGCTTTTTTTCTGAAAACATTTGCATTTTTATAGCTGAATATACTCAGAAATGATGTGGCAAGTAAAATTTCCAGTACTATTTTTCAAAAGAGAAATATAAATATTCTGTGTAAAAAAAAAAGTCAGGGGTTGCAAACATTATTTTTTAGTTAAGGAAGGCTGAACCTTAATGACGTAGAAGCTAGTGGGAGCTTTACTTAGTGAAATTTAGCTGTTAATTTCACAATGAGTGTGAATTTGGTCTTATTGGACTGAAATTCAAAGAAAACAGTCTAATTTTTAGTTCATCCTCAACGCCTAGTGTGTATAGTTCACAGTTTAATTAAAAAAGGGACATGAAGGGGAATCAGATTTCAGAATAAGTGGGCAAATCTTTTTATTCTGATTCATCTTTGTCATCAGATGAGCTGTATGTGTGACCTTTCATCCCAGTGTGTAAGGTTTGATTAGATTTCAGAGGAGATTAAACTGGAGAGAGACTTAAATTGTTCACAGATTGAGGCAACCAGAAAAATTAGGAGAACTGAAGTTTGCATTTAATTGCTATATAAATTAACAATGCAAAGCTTAGGATAGGTGTAAATTTGAAATTCTCCCATAACTGTGTGTAAATCTACTGTGACATAAAGTGAAGCTTTATGGCAATTGATTTGATTTGGAGAATGCAGAAGAGGAATCACTCTTTTGAAAGAACCTTGCCAAATCAGTTCAGACCTAATCAGAGAGCAGTAGTTCAGTGGGATACATTTTCTGAAAAAAACCCACAAAATAGGTGATGCCACTTGTCAAATTTCTGTTTGTGAGGGTGGCAGCTGGCTGTGACAAGCACTGGGGAAACCCTGTTCCACCTCACCAGTGTTCCCCTCTGACAGCAGCTGGGAGTGAATGTCTTGGGAACAGCACAGAAGGATCCAGTGGGACTTTTCCCATCTTGGGGTGGTGTGTGGTTAAAAATATTGCTAGCAGCGATGGAAACGCCTGCATATAATGCAAGTTTTTCTTCAAGGGTTTAAACATAAATAAAAAATGTTTTGGATGTGAGGATTTTCCCCTAGGTTATTCTAGCTGCTGATGGAAACTTTGCATAACGGAACTTTCCCCTGTGGCGCTACATGAGTTGCAAGTTTCAGATATGGGGGAGTAGCACAGTGAGAAAGCAGCTCCTTGTGCCTCATCTTTCTCTCTGAAAAGCTGCATGTGTATATATGCAGTGGCAGCATCTTTCATGCCTCTTTGTGTATGTGTGGACCACTTCAGTGGTAGTTGAAACTTCCCGTCCCTAGGCCAGATGAGTTGGAGTTGAAGCTTGTAATGAAGGTGGAACTGACGGAATAAGCAGGAAGTTGGAAAGAGAAATGAAATAATTTCATCTGAATGAATAACGCTTTAAAAGTGGGGTTTATGTTTTCATTATTTTTAAGTGACC
Organism: Sialia sialis; assembly: GCA_009812075.1. NCBI lineage: Eukaryota > Metazoa > Chordata > Aves > Passeriformes > Turdidae > Sialia > Sialia sialis. The sequence goes on from VRYO01002297.1 coordinate 78,006,281, forward strand.
CTCAATTAAATAATACGTTTCAAGTGTTTGTTACTTATGAATGCCTAACACCATTCGTTTTTGCTTTCATTTCTTAAATAGTAGCTATATCTATGTGTAAGGATTCTTTGCTTGTCTGTCCTGCTGCCTCCTGGAATTTTTTTTTCTTTTTTTCTTTTTGCAGTTCTTTCAATAGGATGAAACCCCATCATTATGTCTTATCTGAAATCTCTTATCCAGAGATAAGAGATTTCACTATCTTCTTTCACTATCTAGACTAGTTAAATATATGTATGATTTTATATTTATATTTTTAGTTTGAATTCTTCCTTCTCACAGGTGGACCATGCTTCTCTCTGGATCCATACCCATACTATCTTCTGTATTTGAACTGTGTACCTTATCAGTCTGTCTCTAGTTATCCACTTATTTTGTATTTGGCTGGCAAGGCCTCCATTCAATCCTAAAACAAACAAACAAACAAATATAAAATGATGATGACTCCAAGACAAGTTCCTAGAAATACTAACATTATTCCCTAAATTGTCCTGATATATGTATACCAATGGGGAAATAAATGAAATATTGCAAGTTCTGATGTCATAAATCTAAGAGGAAGCTGATCAATAAAAAAAAAATTACAGAGGAGGTAAAATATAAAATGTTGCTTTTGAGCTTGACAGATGTCTCCTACTCAACAGCTGGTTTAAAAATACCACTGTTATACATTAAAATGCATGAAGTATTCTTTTGAAATAAAAAACATAAAGCACTATGTGGAGTAAAATATTCTGTTAGAGGAAAGAAACACCTAAGAAGAAGCCGGGCTCTCGTGTGAAATTACTATGAGAAAACTGTCATATTTACCCAGGATTTTGAAGGTGATAGCAAGAATTTAGAGATCCTTTATCCAACAACTGAAATTTTTATGATAAATAATAAGTGTACATTGCAATTTTGTGTTTAGAGCTTGAAAAATGATGATTGAATTGGTGCTCCATTTTCAACAACATGAAATTATTCAATAACTGTTTCTTAAATGAGTAGCATCTATTCTATGCTACAGACATTAGTTTTCTAAAAAGGTACTATTAAAATACAGTACATATTATAAATAGCAAAAATGTGTAGAAAAGCTATTGCATTTGTATATTAGTATAAATATAAGTCAGTTATATGAGTATGGCATGAGTTTTCTTATATAAATAAAGGAAAACTACCTATTGGGGCTTTTGCAAATACCTGGGCAAACATAGAAAAACCTGTTGATTATCTGGCCATTCATGTATGCAAACCAATATCAGCAAAAAAGCAAACATAGCTTGGCAATGCCAAAAGCTGTCATAGAAAAGGAGATTTCTTTTTCTGTCTAGGTGTAGACTTCGATATTGTCACCATTAGAATTAAGAAAGCAGTGTAGAAATTGTCAGTTCATCTGGAGAATAAGGAGTTTGTATTCCTGCACTCATTTGCATTTCCTTATGTCAGTGTGAAGATGGGCACATTGTTCTGCTCATTCAAGCAGGTGGCATCTGGGGTGGTTGCTCAGAGAAGATTTCAGGTTTGCATTGAGGTTGAGAGGACCTCTCAGTAGCTTCTGCATGTGAGCCTCAACAACCCCATGCAGAGCTACAGGCTGGGGGCAGAATGCCTGGAAAGCTGCCTGGGAAGGGTCTGGAGTACAAGTCCTGTGAGGAGTAGCTGGGGGTGTTTAGCCTGGAGAAAAGGAGAGGATCTTATTGCTCTCTACAAGTGCCTGAAAAGAGGCTGTAACAAGGTGGGGTTAGTTCTTTCTCCAAAGCAACAAGTGACAGGACAAGAGGAAATGGCCTCATTGTACCAGTTGTACCAAGGGAGGTTGAGGTTGGACATCAGGAGGAATTTCCTCACAGGAAGATTGTCAAACATAGGACCAGGCTGCCCAGCAAAGTAACTGAATCACCATCCTTGGAGATATTTAAAAGACTTTCAGATGTGGCACTCAGAGGCATGGTTTAAAGATGGACTTGGCATTTGTTTGTTAGCTGTTGTTAAAGGTCGTCTCCAACATATTCAGGTCTGTGATTCTCCCCAGGAGGGCACCGAAAAGGCATCAATGCCATAGGTTGCCTTTGGTGTAATCCTGTTAGTGAGCTTGACTTCCAGAGAAACTGTTCTGACTTACATGGCTCACACTCTCTGGAATTTTTAGTGGTTTGTGGAAAGGAGCGTTGGTGTTAGAAGGATCTGGCTGCTAAGTTTGTGCTTGGAATTGAGGAATGACAAAAACGCACAGAAGGAGACCTTGGTTGCAGCAACTGTTTTTTAAGTTCAAATGTTCTAATCGGAAACCTTTTTAGATGCCTCTGTGTTATAGGTTCATAAAGTGGATTATTCAGACTGGTGATATTTTACTGAGCTACCTTCCAGACACACAAAGCATAAAAGACTTCGAGTTTGTCTGATACATCAGAATAATGTCTGCAGGTAAAAGCAGACAAGCTTAAGTTGATTAATTAACCACAGAGGGTGTATTGTGATAATCAATAGATCAGATTATCTACTAATATGTCCTTTCTTTCTGCACTCCTGCTTCACCTGCATTCTTAAATTACAGTAATTTCACGATTATAAGCCGCACCTTTTTCATTGAAGAATCCAGCCTAACCCAGTAGTGCAGCTAATCATCAGGTGCGGCTTATCTATGGACAAATCCCAGTGAAATGCCAACCTGGAAGTGAGAGCCGGCTGGGGAGGGCACCTGGGGCTGCCTTTAAAGGCTTGGCTGGTTTATTAAAAAGTGTTTGCAACTTGAGCACCTGACACCAAACCCTGCACTGGCAGCGATTCTGTTACTAACTTGTTACTTTGTCACACATGGATCCTCGCTTTAAAAAAAATAAAAAAGTGCAGCTTTTATTCAGGTGCGGCTTATATACCGACAAGTCCTGTGGTCTACTCAGCTACCCGGATGTGCGGCTTATAATCAGGTGCAGCTTATAATTGTGAAATTACTGTACCTTGGCTGAATGAGTATCCAGCTGCTGGGTTCAGGGTGACTCTCTTTTTCCTTGCTGCTCACTGCTGCTAGAGGAAAAAGTATACTTCCTTGTGTTAAGGGCTCAGTATTTGTACTCAGATATATATATATGTACTAGTGCACCCAAAAGTTCAAAAAGCCCCCTCAAACACAGATCCTTATTTTATTACTCATTATGAGTTAAAGCCAGAGGGCTCACAGTTTTGATTGCTCTGGCAGCACATGGGCTGTTTGCTCCTGTTTTTTTTTAAAAAGGGGTGTTGCTACTCTGTGTCAGCCAGGAGAAGCCCTGGTCACTCTTTGGCTGTCCTTTCCCCGAAAAGAGAAGAAGCTCTGGAGTTTTGGAGGGCAGGATGAGACAGTGTGGTGAAGATAAGAAGGAGCAGAGTGCAGATCTGGTGGCAATCATGTGCTGCATGGGTCAGTAATGTAGGGTGGGGCTGGCAGGGGACAGGGCAGAGCTCTCTGGGGGCTTTCTGTGCGTTTCCTTCTCAGCTGGTGTGGTATTTTACCTGTTTTCTGCTTCATCTGGGTCTGTCATTTGCGCTGAGCTCGAGCACTCTGAACACCGTGGCACTGGATTTTTTCTCTTCGTGTGTGTTTGCTTTCCTGAGGGCATTTAGGTTTTCGATTTAAAACCACACTTGTGTTTTGGCGACCTTTTTCCCCCTTTAATAGTGGTGTTTCTCACAACATGACAGGTGTCAGCTTTCTTCCTTCTTGTGCATTTGCCAGTTACAGAATTTTTCTGAGTATTTGTGTAATATATATATATATGTATATATATGAAAGATCAAGAGTAGTATGTTAGCATTTTAATTGAAAACAAAGTTGAACTGAATAGTGACTTCCTGTTCTAACAACATACAAGAAAGTGAATTTTTCAATATTTTTGTTTTTTAACTGTCATCAAAGTAACATTTCCCAAAATGTAAATTTCTGTGAACTTGGTGGAAACTAGATGGGGTTATCTTAGTAAAAAAGGCTTTTTGTACACATTGTGAAATTCTGCAGTTGAGAAACTTTGTGTTCTTTTTAAAACAGCTGCTCATAATGAAACAATTAAAAGTGAAAGTATTCCTGGAATTTTATTTCTAAGATTTTCTGTTCTCTACATTTGCTTATTATGATAAATAACTTGCATCAGAAATGGTGCCTTGCTAGATGAAGGCTATGAAGAAATGTATGTATAGCAAAAGATTTTCTTAGTCTGTTTTTTTTTCCCCAGTAGTACAGCTTTGCTCTTTAGTTTCTCTTTCTCTTCTTTATTTGGGTCTTCAAGTAGAATAAAAGACTGTAGAGCTGTGAAATAGGGGAGGAAAGCATAAGCCAGGAGCTTAGAATATCTTGAGTAATGTGGAAAAAGCATTTAGGAAACAGCAACTCTTCTGTACAGAGCTGACTGTACAAGTACACTACACATACTGCCTGAAGAATTCATTGCCACAGTAAACTGTGGCTATAAAAGTTATAGGTGTGTTTAAAGGATTGGAAAAAATAAAAGAAAAAAATGTATCTATGACTATTAAATGCAAAGGTATGAATGAGCATGTAGAAAGTCTGTGAGTCACATAAAGGGACTGTTCAAAGGCTTCACAGGCTTTTACTTGTTTTGTTTTTGCTTCTGTTCCCCAATACTCATTTCTCAGTACTGCTAGGAACCCCATATGGTGCTCAATTCGGCCCAGGATGTAATGTCTTGCTGTTTTGAAAGACTTCAGTATCACACCAGAGACCTGAAAGGTCTTCTATGAATTTATTTCAATTTCTTGTTATATTTGACCAACCCAAACCCCATATTTTTCAATGTAAAATACAGGACCTGGTTCAGTCTTTTAGTGATGGCAGTGGGTGCATAGGGATCTTGTTTTGCTACCTGAGCTCATTGCTCATTCTCAGCCGCACTGCAAATAGCCTGAGTCAATGAAACAGCTGCACTTGTGTCCTACAGGGCAGAAGGGCTCTTGCTATTTTTAGGCTTGCACAGGTGGTCCCAGTCCTGGTCTGGGGAGCTTTGGGAAGGTGACCAGGCTCTGTAGCAGTTCTACTGGCTGTGGCCCTGCTCAAGTAGCTGGAGATGACTCTTGTGCTGGGGTGGTGGTTAGATTTTCTCTGGTGTGGCTCAGCAGAACACATGCATATGCTCATACCCTTAAGTGGGATGCTTTCTTACCCTGACTCTATTGCTTTTTTACTATTTCTCCACAGCATTTTGTGGGCAATCATTGATGCTAAGTACCATGCCAGTGAGCAAACTGCTGGCAGTGGCTGGGTCTCATATCTGGGTCAGTGGACATCCCTGTTTATTTTGTAGAGAGTTGAGTCCTTTCTCTGACTGAAGCTGTAACTGGTCCTTGTGTGTTTAAACAAGGGTGCTATTCCAGTTGAAAAGCATAATGATTGAAAAAGTTAGCTTTCATATGGCAGCAAGTTTTCTATTGCCTAATACATTAGTAATACAGTAATTTCAC
>VRYO01002297.1:78026099-78042580 GCA_009812075.1 Sialia sialis
ATATTTGAGGGCAGGGACAAAATAGAGTATGAGAAAGTAATGGATGATTGAGTTGTTTGGGAGAAATGTGAAGGTTAATGAGGGGAAACAAAAAGTGTCTGATTTGAGATACAAGGACAGGCAGACGGATGAAACACCAAAAGGATGATATGGTTGTCATGATACTAGAGTGTAAAGCATTGGCCAGATAAGAAAGTGAAGGATTAATCCAAGGATGCAATCAAGGATGAATATTCAGTTAGGAAACATCTGTTATAAACAGGGATCAGGGGTGTTTAATTCACTCTGTAAAGGTGACTTGCTTAAATGTGCCTTAATGAAATCATAAAGAAGTTTTATGAAATTGAGTAGCTGTGTCTACTATTTGTGAGAATTAATATCCAGTAACACATTCAAACAGAAAAACTAGTCCTATGATATAAAGAACTGTTTATTTCCTGTGAACTGTAAGAATTGTTTCCTGCAGAGTGGATTATTAGGCTGTCCAGAAAGAGAAAAGAGTGAAAATGAATTTTCGAAACACTAGGCCTAAAACTGGATTTGTCGGACTCTGCTTGCAAGTGAGCAGGAGGACAGAAGAGATCTGGCCAGGAGTATGTGTGCCCGCCTGGCTGCAGAGTGTCCAGTGCTGGAGCAGCAGCTTCACCTGCAGCCCAGCTCTCCAGCTGCCCCTGCCCCAGTCCTTCTAACCAAGAGTAAATCCTTCTCATTAAACCTGTGTGCTTGGTTATTTTACAGAATGAGTGTAGTTTACTATGGCATTCCAAACAAAACAAGGACTGTGAGCAGGGTGTGTGTTTGGAATTTGGATTTTTTCCCAGCAATAAGTTTTGGGTTCAGAGTGACCTGGGGAGGCTGTCAGTGAGTGTATCAGTCTGCATGGAGCTTTGGCTCCCTGGTCTGTGGTGTGGCACTAAGCTGGCCATGGAGCCCAGCTCAGCACCTCACTGCCCCATGGAGCAGGGAGAGAACCTGGGGAGGAGGAGTGAGCCTGCCCTGTGCGGAGCCAAGTCATCCTTCATGTAGGGCAATGTGGGAAGTCTCCAGAGTGAAATTGGAACAGTAATTTCACAACTATAAGGTGCACTTCTGGGCTGCTGGCAAATTTCCATACTTTGGCCACATATAAGGCGCACTGGACTATAAGGCGCACTTTTTTTTTTTTTAAAAAGGCGAGGATCCACATGCAACAAAGTAATGAATTAGTAACAGAATTGTGTGATCATGGAGTTTACTGTTAGGTGCTCAATTTGCAAACATTTTTTTCATGGATCAGCGTAGCCTTTAAATGCAGCACCAGGTGCCCTCCCTGTGCTGTTGGGGCTCGACTCGCGGCTGCCGTGGCTGCCAGCACTCATGGCTCGCACTTCTGGGTTGGCAATTTTCCGAACACTGTCCATATATAAGGCGCACTGGGTTATAAGGTTCACTTCCAGGTTTTGATCAAAATTTTAGTCAAAAGGGTGCGCCTTATATGTGTGAAATTACTGTACTCTTGAAGATGTTTGGGGAAGCAACTTCCTTGCCATTCCATCACATGGGAATGTTTTGACAAATCTCATATTTTGACAATTACATGCTTTGTGGATCTTGTTACAGTGTCCTCAGGATTTTAGAGTGTTTCTCACAAATCATACCGCATGTGTCAGGCTAGTAAATCTTTATTTTTGTACACAAATACAACTTTTTGTATTAGCTTTTTTTTTCGTCCTTTACTTATGGCATAGGTTTATTTCTTATCATGCAGTTAAATTGCCACTGTAATTTCTTAATTTTTAAAGATGAAAGGACTAAAACGTGCATGTTCTCAAAACTTACAGAAAACTGTTTCCCAAATAAGTATTGTTTTTAATAAAAGTTCTCTTTTAATAACAAGCTTAAGTATGTTTTAGTAAGCTTAAACATTAGGGAAACTCATCAGGGTGTCAGGATCTCAACAGTAGCCACAGAAACTTTTCAGCTCTTTGAATCCTGATGGTACTTGCTGTGGAACACTGTAGTTGTCATAGGAGCTCTTAACTATTTATCTATTGTCTTGGTGGAAATTGTTTTACTGTTACAGAAATGAGTCAGAGTTCTAGGAGATCTTTCTTCCTCGGGCATTGACTCAGATTCTTAAAGAATGAATTTGAAGTTTATTGTGAAACTCACAGTGGCCTTGTGCCAGCTGTCATTTGGACTTATCTATGACCTCAGTGGTAATTAAGGCCAGACCCTTTTTTTTTTTTCCCCTCAAAACACACCCCTTACAGTACTAACTTTTCCCATTTTCCTCTGAAAAACCAGTAATGCTTTGTGTCTGAGCTGGGCATTTAATTAACTTTGCTTACAGAAGCAAGGAGAGCAGTACTTGAAAAAGACTTTCCCAGGCAATGTGGTCTGAACAGCCTCAGTTGGATCTATAATATTATAATTCTTTATAACTGCTGTGTAATGACACTGATTTTATGAAGACTTGCCAACTGAACTTCAGTTTTTCAAAATAAGTATGGTTCAGATTTGATTCTAAATTTGCCTGTTCTAGAAACCATAAGAAAAGGTCTAATTTGGCATGTTCTCACAATGATAAATTCAGCTTAATTATGATGTAGAAAGGGAGACTGCTGATGTTTTTAAGGCAGATATTTGATTATAGTAGTCTGCTTTTCTGACCTTATAAAAAAAAAGAGTAATTTTGCAAGTAAGTAAAAAAGCAAGCACAAAGCTCTGCCTTGTTTCCAGGTCATGCAGCTTGCCAGGGCCACAGTGATTACCTCACCTGCCTCAGGGATTTCCTGGTGGCCTCCAGTACATGGGTGTTACTTTTTGTTCCTGCTTGATCTGAGTCAATTCTCTCTCCTTTCTCTTTTGCCTCTTCTCTAGATTCTGCAGCACAGCAGTGTTTGTTTCTGCTTCTTCACACACTATTTCAGTTGAGAATGTACTCTGTACATTTTAGGTGTTGGTCTGGAGCACACTACATCCTAACATGAAACTCTGATGGATCTACATGTATGCTGGGTGTGCACTCACCATATACAAAGAAACGGGCACAGCCCTATTTTCCTGCCATTTCTGCTTCTAATTAAGAAAAAAGGGTGTGATTGTTCTTTGTTTTAGTAGAATCCTAGAATAGTCTGGGTTGGAAGGGGCCTTTGAAATCATGGAATAAGCTGAATTGGAAAGGACCTACAAGGATCATCCAATCCAGCTCCCAGTTCTGTGGAGCACCATCCCAAAGAACCACACCATCTACCTGAGAGTATTGCCCAAACACTTCTGGAACTCTGTCAGGCTTGGTGCTGTGATCACTTCCCTGGGGAGCTGGCATCCTACTAACTTTTTGGGTGAAGAACATTTTTCTAATACACAGCCTAAACCTCCTCTGACAGAACTTGAGGCTATCTAGTCCAACCTCCCCTGCCATGAGCAGCATTGTCTTCAACTAGATCAGGTTGCTTGGATAAAGCAACCATCCAACCTGACCTTGAATGTTTTCAGGGATGGGACATCCACCTCTCTGGGAAATCTGTTGCAATATTTCACCACCCTCACTGTACAAAGATTTTTCCTTATATCTGGTTTTAAATTGACTTTCTTTCAATTTAACTCTTATGCTTTGTCCTAATTGCAACAGGCTCCACTAGGAAGCAGGTATGGCAGTGGTATGTGCATCTCCTGTCCATCCTTGTCAGGCTAGTTTTACCTCCAGCAGCAAAAAGGACAGTCCTTTCCCTTCTATAAGCAGCCATTAGTGTGTAAAACTATGTAGATACAATAGGCTGTATGAACAATAGTTGTTCTACAATCAAGACAAATGGTAAGAAATAGGTTTTCTGTGGAAGATGGCTTGTTTTCTGCTGTGACTGATGGCAAAACCAGAGATCACTATGGGCAAGTTTGGTTCACTAAGCGTTGGCATCTGGGACTGCTTGAGGTGTGTAAGGGTGTTCAGTACAGACATCTGTGGGGACTGGCCAGCAAACATCAATCCTTCTGGAGAAGGGAGACAAGTGCATAGCCCCTAAACATAAACCAGCCCTTTATTAGGTATGTGACCAGGCAGCTGAATCATGCTCTTCTTTCCCTGTTGGGGGAAAGAAGAACCAGGCAGACTGCAGGCAGTGGTGACAGGTGCTTGATGCCAGCTCACAGAGGAGGAGGAGGGCAAGCCTGGAGGGCCAGGGAATTTTATAGGAGAAGCAGAACAGCATAGGGGTCCAAGTGGACACTTATGGAGGCGACAACCATCTTCTTGGTCTTCATCTCTCAAGTGTCTAACGTGGGGTCTGGAGTAAGGATTCAAGCTTTGTCACTGTTACAGTATTAAAAGCTGGTTTTTACTGGTGCTGGGGCAGAGATTCCCCAAGGCTGCAAAGCATAGGGTTGCTGGAAAAGAATTATGTGAAAAGATCTGATGCTTATGTCAAGAAGAATGGAACTTTCCTCACCACAAACATCACCGTATACATGCCAGAGGATGAAGATCAGAAGATGAATCACTTCTGAAACAGTGTCTTACATTCACTTTGTCTCCTTTTCACTGGTGAAGCCATTTTGTTTTTTTTTATTGTTGTCAGATGCACCTCAGCCACTCAGCATTTCCCATGTCTTCCTTAAAGAATCTCTTCTCATGCCCGAATTATCAGATCTGCCACATTCACATGGGTATATTGCAAAAAATTGCCTGAGGCAGCATGTAACCTACTTTGCGTTTGGACCTTGTAAAATATCAGGCTGACAATTCTGTGATTTTATTGAAAAGCCACAAGAACTTTTGTGAAATTTTATGGACTCAGTAGATCCCACACATGTGTCCAGGGATCTCCATCTGCATCCAGTATCTGTGGTACTATGTATTTTGAAGGAGGCTGAATGTGGCAGTAAGGAGCAATGAAGTACAGTAATTTCACGATTATAAGCTGCATCTTTTAAATTGAAGAATCCAGCCTACCCCAGTAGTGCGGCTAATCATCAGGTGCGGCTTATTTATGGACAATTTCAGGAGAATTGCCAACGCTGAAGTACGAGCCGTGGGGGAAGCAGGTGTTCCCTGCCCCTCAGCTCCTGGTGAGTGGCCAGGACCCCACTGCTCCCGCTCCCAGTGCTAACCTCTCCCACTCCTGGATCAGCCCCGACACTGCCCCTCCTGTTCCCGCCGCTCCCCCGGCACTGCTCCCTCCTGCTCCCAGAGCTCCCCTGGTGCTGCCTGGCCCCTCAGCAGCAACCCCAACCTGCAGCACAGATAGAAAAAAAAAAAAAAAAAAATCAGCTTTTTTTTGTCTGGTGCAGCTTATTTATGGACAAATTCCATGGGCTTCCCTACAACCTGGATGTGCGGCTTATAATCAGGTGCGGCTTATAACTGTGAAATTACTGTACTCATATTTGTTTCTTGCAAGTTAAAACAATTTGTTATATGTGTTGAGAGACAAGAATTGCCCAAGTGTTAGCTAGAGATAAGTGATTTTTCAAGCTTTTCCTGAAGTGTCAGGGTAGGATCTCTTGAGGAGTGCAAGATGCTCCTTTTGGAAGGAGTGATCTGATGCTTTGAGTGAACATACAGTAATTTCTCACTCATAAGCTGCACCTGGTTATAAGCTGCACTTCCGGGTAGCCGGGAAGACCACAGAATTTGTCCATAAATAAGCCGCACTGGCTGATTAGCTGCACTTCTGGGATCGGCTTGATTCTTCACTGAAATCAGTGCTGTTTATCAGTGGGAAATTACTGTACTTGCTCACATCTGTTGCCTAAATACAACACTTTAGATGCACGTCTGCTGCTCAGAGTGTTGGAAGAAACCCCTTATAATGTCCTGTACCAGGATGACTGGCACAGTATGTACTAAATAATTAATCCTCACAGTAATTGCCAGCCAGTGGCAGAATTAAGAAACATAAGGTGTACTGCTCGTTTTCCTGTTTTGCCAGGTCTGTGCCAATTTTTTCATATCCAGTATGATTTCATCTCTAAAATGCCCGTGATTTCTATAAAGATAAACTGGGGAAGATGGTTGTCTTTGTAATACTTAGGAAACCTCTGAGCATAAGAAACAATCACAAGGTTAACAAATGTGTGCTGTGATAGACACAGTAGCAGGATAACAAAATTATCTTGCATCTAATGGATAAAAAAAGCAGAGAGAACAGAAATAATTCAGATACCTGCACATTAGGCCAATCTCCTGAGTTTTATGTTGAAAAGAGTGTGGGTGTTGATTTGGTGCTCCACAAACAGTTTTTAACTTTGCTGGTGTAGTGTCTGAGATGTACACCACATTCCCCTGTCCTTAACCTTTTGTCCTCCTGTGCCTCTGGCCACCAGCTTGCACTGTGGATCTGTTCTGGCTGGCGATTCTGCTTTCCAAAGAGAAGTGAGAAGTGATGTGTCCTGGCTGGTGGGACTGGGTTATGTCATAAAGAAAACTTGCCTACCTTTAACAGAAAAAGTTCAGCACTCAGTTTGATATAGTCCTTTGAATAAAAATAAAAATAACACATGGGTTGAAAATTAAAGATTATTATACTTCTTATCTTTCAAGCATTTATTGTGTTTGAATCTTGTATCAGGGATATCAATTATTTATATAGCTTCCCTTTTCTTGCCTTTCACCAGAGATGTAGTAGGAGAACACCTGTTCTTTTTCTTTGTTCAGCTTAGCAGTTCTTCAGTATTATCAGAGACATTTTTACTTAGAATTTTTTTACATTAATTGCTTGCAGGATTAAAAAAAGTAACTAAAATTAAAATGATACTATTTTGTGTATATGTGTGAGGGTGTAAAGCTTATGTATATGTATTAGAGTATTGGATTGTCACTTGGCTGTGAATGTAGAGTTCATGTAAGTGTTTTGGAAAATATATGTTTTAATTCCTCATGGAACAGTCTTCTAGATGACTTGATCTGGCTAGTCTTCAGCACAAGCATAAATAAGTTCTGATGCTACTCTCAATTAAGATGATGGTGTTTGTGAAAACAGATTGCAGGGTAATTTCATGTTTAAAATTGAATTAAGGAAACTTGAACTAAAAAGCATTTATGAAGCTAATATTAGAAATAGAGACAGTTATTTATGCAACAGGATGAGTCTCAGAATTTCCCCAAAAGTGTGGTAAACAGAGTTGTATTAAGTTGAGGATCTGGGCCGATTCTTGCTGCCCTCATATGTTGGGCATGTGGGATATGGGACAGAGTGTGTCCCATAGATCTCATGTTGGGAGTACAACTGGTCTCTAGCAGAGATGAGTAAGAAGAAAATGTCTGGTGTTGTATTTTATCCAAAGCTTAGGAAGTTTCTGATCTAGTGGTTCAACAGGAGCACCAAGGAGCTGACATTAAACTGTAGCAGAAAGCCTTCAACCTCTGACCTAGCAAGTCAAAAATCTCTGATTCTGAAAAATTGGGTCCTTGGTGTCGCATTCAAAGAGCAGCTGGCTGAAATTGTCAAAGACATTTCAGATAAAGTTGTACTTAAGCTAATGGTAAGAATCAAGAAGTTGGCCTGTGGACTGATATCTCCCAGTTTTGTTGTGCCTGTCAGTAAAGGTGGATCTTCCAGCTGTCTCTCTTGTCACTGCAGCCCCTCTATGTGCATACCCAAAGTCGCTGCTCTTTGGTATGGTGTGGAAGGGGTGTAAGATGGATGTGTGAGTCCTTGGGAGAGCTCAGCAGGTACTGCCAAACCTGAGGTGACAATACATGCTGTTAACTGGTGGATGGGATACTTTGATTAGGAAGTGTGTTACTTTAGCCTGACTGCAGTGAATATGTGTGCTGCTGATAATATATATGTTTGTATTTTTTTAGAATTCATTGAATGTAGCTGCTGTTGTCATAGTGGTCACTATTTAGGTCCAAATAGAACAGTTTCTGATATTGTTTAAATTGTTAGATACTGATTTTCTCATACCTACGTGCATTCATTGTCTGTAACTTGATACTGTTTTGCTTTTCACTTTTTAAAGTGATATAAAGTGTGATGTGTGCAAGTACCGACACAGATGTGAATTTTGTCTATTAAAATTACAGTAATTTCACGATTATAAGCCACACCTTTTTCATTGAAGAATCCAGCCTACCCCAGTAGTGCAGCTAATCATCAGGTGCAGCTTATCTATGGACAAATCCCAGTGAAATGCCAACCTGGAAGTGAGAGCCGGCTGGGGAGGGCACCTGGGGCTGCCTTTAAAGGCTTTGCTGGTCTATGAAAACTGTTTGCAACTTGAGCACCTGACACCAAACCCAGCTGGCATCGATTCTGTTACTAATTTGTTACTTTGTCACACATGGATCCTTGCTTTAAAAAAAAAAAAAAAAAAAAAAAGTGTGGCTTATAATCAGGTGCGGCTTATAATTGTGAAATTACTGTAATTTGTATTTGTAAATTTGTCAAGAAAGTGTAGAAATTTAAAAAAGCAATGCTGATGTATAGCTGAGGTTTATCTATATTTTAAAAGATATTCTTGTAGTTATTCTTTGCATTTATCTTTGCAGGTTCGGAAGCATGTGAATGACCTGTATGAAGACCTAAGAGATGGACATAACTTAATCTCACTTCTAGAAGTCCTTTCTGGAGACACCTTGGTAATATTTTAGATCATAATACAATGGTTTCAGATTGTTAATTATGCATATTTGCTGTTTGTTAACTCCTTGTGTATTGACTGCTGTAGATTTCTTTGTTTTCTGTAACCTGTGACCTGATACCAAAGATACAAGTTGTATTTCTGTTGGTAAATATGCTGGTGTGAATTCTCTGGGGGAGTGCAATCTTCTCTCTTCGTTTCTTGTGATTAGTGAGACTTCCTTTCTTAATAGGGTAATGCACTATTCCTTCTGTTCTTTCCTTTTCTTTCTGATTTTTATTTTAACAAGTATTGGATGCTTAATATCTTTTTGCATTTAAGGGAGTAACTTACAAATAACAAGGATCAAATGCCCCTGAAATTGTCTAACACACTCCTCAGGTGTCATTTCCTTTCTTTGTGAGCATTACTCCCCTTGCTTGGTATTTGTTCTCTTCATTATGTTCTTCTTTTCATGCTCTTCTTTTCATTTGTGGTCTGTCTTGTGTTTTTGCTGTCCTGTCTCCTGTCTGTTGTATTCATTAGCCAAGAGAGCGAGATTTTTTGAAGACCTTACGGTTGGTGAGTTCCACAGAAGCATGCGCAAATGAACAGCATGAGGATGTGGAGGATGAGGATAAGGGGGTAGGTGCCGACCCCCATAACTGTACTAATGCAGTGTTTGAAGTGTGGTGTCTGCTAATGCCAATTCTTAGTTTGGTGTGCTGCAGTAGTGGGCTGTAGAAAGGACAAAAGAACTTCTGTTGCTAAACCAGGATTCGAGTGTTTGTGGTGGAGCTATGGTAAAGACAAATTTTTATTCAGTCTTCTTGTGAACAGCTAAAATGCAAATGTTCAAGATTTCTATTTATGTTCTTTCTTTAAACTGTACAAAACTGTGGTGCAAATGTATACTGGACAATACTATCCAGAAGCTATAAAATAATTTTTTAAAATGAACATAGGGAAATGCCATAATTCTATTAAACTGACTTCTTTTTTTTAACTTGCAAACAGTATTGTCCATATACAAGTAATTTAGACAAAGACTTGAAATTTCTTCTTACGGAAATCAATGGCAAAAATTTGATTTGTCTTAATTAGAAGCACCAGTTTACTATGTGCATGCTGTGTGTATGCCATAATATTGGGTAATGTCTTGAAATAAGGTAATTCAGTGTGCAGATGTGTTTGTTAGAATTGACCATATGTGGTAGGGATTTTTAGCAAAGCAGCTTTGTGTTGTGGCTACTAAAATGCAGATAGTTTCCAGGGTTTATCTTTCTTGCAACAAATGCTGAATTATGGATTCTCTATATTTTGCCCATCCAGAAGGGAAATATCTACTCATAAGGTGTAAGATGTTGGATGCTTGTTAGTCCAAGTGAGCTGTTTCCTGCCTTTTTAGACCTTGCATTTTGGCAACTTGCTGTCTAGGGCCTGACTGCCTCCCTGGCTCCCATGTGTCATGCTGCAGTTGTGATTTCAGTGGAATTTGTATGCTTTTTTTCTGGAGTGGGGCATAAATCAAAAATGCTGCACTGTTTTATAAAAAAAATATTTCCCCTCTGAGATGCTAACTGTGTATTTTGGGATTTACTATACCTTCCTTGTTGTGAAAAACCAAGTTCCAGGTCTGCAGTCCTTCATTCCGTCCGTGGAAGCTATTTGATAGCAAGGGCTGTAATGCTTGATCCTGAGTTATTGGTGTGAAAAACAAGGGTCTTAATAGAAGATTCTGTAATGGAAGTTAAAATTATTTTTGTTTCAGTTTTTGCTTCTTATTCAACTTCATTTTCCTATGTTTCTTTTTGGCAAGCATCTGATACTCCATAAGGGGGGAAAAAAGGCAGTTGAGGAAGGCTTGGGCTTATCTGTGTGTGTCACAGTGATTGTCTGAGGAAATGCTCATATTCATGGCTGATCCCTAGCAATTATAGTCTGCTTCAGTTTAGTGCTGGGAAAGTTTGTGAAAAATCTCAAATGAGGAAGAATAGAAGGACTTGGATGTGATGTTGATGGTAAAAATTTAACTGCTTTCCCATGCTGATCTGTGAAAGCTAAGTATGTGTTTTCTGTGTGATTCTTCTTCTTGGTGATTTTACACTAACTGCATGCAGTTTGGCCATGTTTCCATTAACACACCGCTCATTTTTGCTTTACAGTTTCTTTTTGATAATTCTGACTTTGCTTTGAGGGGAGTGACTTTGTTAGTTCTTTTCATGCTTTAAAGTTTTCTACCCAAGTCAAAAACTGAAACTTAAACTCCAGGATTGTTTGTTATATTATTGGAGGAAGGTACTATCTTTCAGAGTTCCTTTTAACAAATATGTATAGATATCATAATGATTATGCAGTCATACCATTAAGCCATGAAGTTCCATACAGAGGTAAGCTTTTCCATCACTGAGTTATCAGAACAATGTAAAGGTCCATGACATTACTTATGTTTTGTTTTGCTTTATACACTGTAAATATTTTATAATAATGTATTCCAGGTAAGGTTCTGTAGGTAGTAGTCCTCTTGGCATTAATAGTACTTTACAAGGAGTAGCTACCAGCCTGCATGAATCAAAGTTGCAGTTGGGGACCACTGATCTTTCTTGCCATCCACTGTGCTAAAAAATAACTACAGTTAAAATAAATAGTTAAAGCACACTTTTCTATCACAGTTATTGACTTTATTAAAGCTGCAGTGCTTCAAATGTTTGTTCTTTTGGTCGATGAGAAATCTCACAACTCCCGTTTTCCACTTGTAGCCCCGAGAAAAAGGTCGGATGCGTTTTCACAGACTGCAGAACGTCCAAATTGCACTTGACTATTTGAAAAAGCGCCAGGTATGATGAATATAGTAATAAAAAGAAAATAATTAATGAAAAATTTTGTCACCTATAGGTAATAAGTAACGAAATTGTCCTGCTTTGTCTCTTGTCTATGTTGTATATCAGCTGGTTGTGTAGGCTCAGCTTAATGTCATGCTTGAGATGGTTAAGTGAGATGTGGGAAAGGTAGTTTTACACCACCCTTCCCTGAGCAATAACAGCACATTCCATGTGCTACATGCTAATAAAGAGGAGAAGATTATGGGTGACATTCTTAGGAGTTGTTTATAGTAAATTTAACTGTTTTTCATGCATAGCCAGCTGGTATGCAGTTTTGTTCACAGTGTAACTTTTAGTGCAAATGCCAATTCAAATCTATTGGAATATTGTATGGGAGTTCCTTGTTTTGATTGTATTTGTTTTGGGAAAATTTCCTCAAACTTTGATCCTGATTAAAGCAAAACTGGAGACATCAGAGCCATCTGGGCGCTGTGGAAGAGTCAGGCCTAATTTCAATTGTGTCTCCTTTTAGCCAGACACTTGAAATCCACACTGTTGCATTTCTGCTACTGTGAATTTCTTTTCACTTTTCAGTATCTTTTAAATGCTTACAGAAGTCTTGATTTCTCACTTTACAAAATGGCAATTAAAAAAAATAAATCCAAAGCATGGCAAGAAAAGCTGTTCATCCCTATCCATCACATCCCAATGAATTGACACTGAAAATATGCTTTCTGATTGGTTGATTAAAAAAAAAAAAAGTTTTTGCTACTTCAAAGGTTTGAGAAAATATGAGGTAGCAAACCATAAACAGATACTTAGTTTTGTTATGAAACCAGATGTCGTTTTGCATTTTGAAATTTCAAACTTGCCTTTCGGGTCAGTGAATGGTGTTGTGTGCACTGAGAACAAAATCCTCCTCTGCTGAGTTCAAAGCAAACTTCTCCTGTTTAGCTAAGTAAGCCAATGAACAGTACACTACAAAGTAAATGAATGCTACTTGACAGTCACAATGGCATTTTTATGCAGCAGGAGCTCAGGACTTGTGCTGCACCATGCTTTATTTATGCATGGCAGACCATGTGGATTAAAATGTAGGAGGTGTAGAGCTGTGTCATCCTCATGTCTATGAATGTGCACGTGCTGCTGGTGATTGTGATTCTGAGGATTTTTGTGCTCTCTTTAGCCTTGCAGCTTCATGAAGATGGCTGTATATTCTAGTGTACAAAATGTTTGTAGGGCTTTGGTCTTGGCAAATTGTCAGTGGGGCTTGCAGCTTATAAAAGTTGCAGCCCTCTAGTAGGTGTTTCTAACTGTAGGAGTTAACTGGCTTGGTTTGGCAGTGTAACCTCCAAGTACAATGCTTTATTGTGATTGTAGGGCAGAGAGAACCTACATATTGATAATTTTGAAGCCTGACTTGAGAAATAAACAAACAAAAAACTGTGGAATACACTGTCATTCTTGCAGAGAGTGTGGTTTGGCATGTTTTTTCCCCTCCAAATAGTTAAGATTGTGCCTGCAGATCAAAAGAAGGACATGCCTTTGCTTGTTCAGTTGATAACAGCATGAAAAGCATGTGCATGAAACTTCACTAATGCAAGCTAAAAGCATAATGTCTTTTAGCTGAGTCATCTTTAACTGTTAGCCTATAGGGATGCATAATACATATAGAAAAATTAAATATATTAATAAAATTAGACAAAAAGCTGGAATTATTGAACTCACTGTGTGTGTGAGTTTATGGGAGTGTAATAAACTGCAGCTATTATTTTAAAGCTGCAGTAATTTCACAATCATAAGCTGCACCTGTTTATAAGCCGCATTTGCTTTTTTTGTTGTTTTTTTGTTTTGTTTTGTTTTTTTAAAAGCAAGGATCCATCTGTAACAAATTAACAAATTAGTAACAGAATCGCACGAGTGCGGGGTTTGGTGTCAGGTGCTCAAGTTGCAAACAGTTTTCATAGACCAGCAAAGCCTTTAAAGGCAGCCCCAGGTGCCCTCCCCAGCCGGCTCTCACTTCCAGGTTGGCATTTCACTGGGATTTGTCCATAGATAAGCTGCACCTGATGATTAGCTGCACTACTGGGGTAGGCTGGATTCTCCAATGAAAAAGGTGTGGCTTATAATCGTGAAATTACTGTATTAACCGTTTTCTATAGCACTATGAATGAGTACAGCATCACGTACTATAATAATTATTGTCTTTTTTAAGCCATTGCTTACTTAAATGTGATACTAAATTCCTAGTTTTATCAAGCCAGACCTGTGTTTTAGCAGGCCAGTCGTCCTGCTGCTGAATCCTTGTTTAAGTACAGGAAAGCATGGGGTGGAAGAAGGGCAGTTATAACTTCCCAGTGTCAGCAGTGCCCTGGGACTGACACAGCAGCTACAGATCATTGTATTCATGTTATCCTGCCCTGCTCTGTCCTGCCTTCCCCTTTTGACAAGGGCTGAGGCAAAGGGTATTTGGCATGGGGAGCAGATCTGCCAGCCTAGTGACAGCTGAGGAATTTCCTCATCCTGGGGGTGAGTGGGAGAGGGCAGTTCCTGGCAGGACACTTATTGCAGAATGCAATTCCTTTCTGCTTTTGAGAATTAAAAAAACCCAGCAGAGTAGGCTCAGGAAGCGAGTAGTGCATCCTTTACAGTCATGCCTATGTAATGCAGTATGTGTTTGTGGTATATTTATTTCAATTTTGTCTATATTTTCTTGATGGCAGGTGAAACTGGTTAACATCAGAAATGATGATATAACAGATGGGAATCCCAAATTGACTTTGGGGTTGATATGGACCATAATTTTGCACTTTCAGGTAAGCCTAGTTTTGCTGGACTCTATTTGCTCAGATTCTTGCAGAGTGGTGAGGAATGTTGACTCAGACAGGACTCCATAAATTTTATCTCTTCTCTAATGTGTTTCTGAAGGTTTTGATAATGTATCTTGTTTCATGGTGTAAACTGAATCTCAAGATTTTATTTGTTTATTTCCTCTCTGTGGAGTAAGAGAAAAATAACTTCAGTTTTGAACATCATTAAAGACAGTAATTGATTTATTCCTTCCAGCATTTGGACATACCCTTCTTGTTTTATTCTACAGACTCCTTTTTATGAGTATTCAAATATATTGAAAAGCCTTGTGTATTTTTTTCGTTCAGGATCTGCTGCTGTGAGTATTTTAGCAAGCTGTACTCTCAGCCTCCTCCCATGTCATGTCAGCATTTGTTTCTACCCCTGTGATGGTGGCATTGGGTCACACTAGGTGGCACTCTGGTTGTTGTACACTGGTGGGATTGTGTACAGTATAATGCAGCCTTACAGTGTGTGGTGTTAAATTGCTCCTCAAAAGGAGGCTTGCATAATGGCCCTGGCTGTAGATGATGTAATTCAGATGACAGATAATTCTTCTTTAGTGACTGCAGCATTGTTAGAGATGAACTCCCTGCTGTGCAGGCATTTTAAATGATCAGAAACTTGCAAGATCACACAGAAAAAGCATGATTCCCTTAGGTGTATTCCACATGGGTTTATGATTGAGAAAATTTTTTTAAAAAAAGACAGAAAAGCTGCCAGGATCTAATATACCCTACTGCAAATCCTAATGAGGAGCAAAGACATGAATAGACAGAATGCACATCTTAGCCCAGACCAGCATGTAGAATAAAGGAGAAAGCACTAGCAAGAACCTGGAGCTCCTTCTGCTCCCCTTGTCATGTCAATCTTTGCTCCCATATGGCTATATAGAGGAAAAAAAAGGCTAGGTATAAATATATTTAAGCATGACCTACAGAATTAAGCTGTGATTGAAAGTTGCTCTATTTTAAGAAATAAGGATTATTGACAACTTATTAATAGAAGCTGTTAGTGGGAGTTAAACCTTTACTTGATGTGTATTTTATGTTTCAGAACCTGATTATTAGGCTTTTGCAGGATGAAATTGTTAGTTTTTCTTATTAGATGAAGCACAAGACATCTAATATGATTTTAGGTGCTTGTAAGAAGTGATAGCATGTGTTAGTGCTACCTGTTGTAAAAAATGGATGAAAAGAAAAACCAATTTATATAAATTACCTTCTTTAGGTGAATGGGTGTGGCAAGGATTTTCCCCTGTAAAGTACTCAGCATTTAAATTGTAGCCAAAACACACTTCACTGTATCCTAACCCAAATAACTACTTGTCAAATAACAAATTACCAAGTAAATGTACAATTCAGATCTTGTAGATCTGTCTGTCAGAGTGGAATATTTCAGTTGGAGGAGAAGTACAGCACTCATCTAGTCAGTCTGGCTGACCAACTCAGGGCTGACTGAAAGTTCAAGCATGTTGCTTAGGGCATTCTCCAAATGCCACCTGTCTAGGAAGCCTGTTTCAATGTGTGACCACTCTCGAGGAACATCTCCAGCACAGTTTTGAAGTATTCCCATGTGTCCAGTGACTGGATTCCAGGGAGAAGAGAACCAGAATGGTTTGGTTTGGAAGGGGACCATGAGAATTACCTCATACCTCCCGTGCTGGGGGCAGGGGCACCTCCCACTAGACCAAGTTGCTCAGAACCCCATCCAACCTGGCCTTGAACACTCCCAGGAATGAGGCATCCTAACATTCCCAAGAATGTGTCATCCTAACAACTTCCCTGGGATCTGTTCCATGATCTTTCCAAGCACAGAGGAGAGATTGATTGTTCCCAGTGTTCTTTTCTTCCATTTCTAAAGATGGATTCCCTTTTAAAGAGCTCAGTGCCTCCATCTAGTTCCCTACAGAGCAGTAAGGTCATTCTTCAGCCTCCCTTTTTCCAAACTAGACAAAGTCAAAGTCCTCAGGTGCTCCATTTAGGACATACATTAGGACATTCTATCCCTGCCATGAGCTTTGTTGCCTGTCTCTGGACATACTCAAGGACCTTCACACCCTTCTTAAACTGTGGAGACCAGAGCTGCACACAGTTCTCAGAGTGAGGCACCAATACTGAGTACAGCAGAGTACTCTCCCTACTGACTGTTTGGGCTCTACTTGATACCCCACAGTATGGGGATGGCCATCTTGATGACCTTTTTTTTCAAAATTATATCTTAAAATTGGTGAAAAAGTACAGTAATTTCACGATTATAAGC
>VRYO01002297.1:78048146-78062261 GCA_009812075.1 Sialia sialis
CTGCATAGTGTGTCATTAGCCAATGCAGCGTTACCTGTCCTTCAGAATTTGTTAGGGTGTACTCATGTGATATTTTATTTCTCAGCTGAACTCCTAGAGGTTTCTTCTGGAATTCTTCAGTGATTTATTAAAAAAATAGTAAAATTCCTAAGTATTATGTAAGAAAATGAATGTGGAATTCTTGAAATTTCTGCGAAATTTCTAAAACCACCAAAGAGGAGCAAATTCCTCTTTTTGTAAGCCATCTTACTGGATATAAAACCTCTCCTTTTGGTGTTTGTGACTTGGTAGGTGAGCATCTCTTTCAGAGTTTGAGGAGTGGTTGCCAGTACAGCTCAAACAGCTCCAAACCTTTTGTTTGTGCTGGCAAGCCTTTATTTTTATCCTTGTTTTCTATCTTGTGCTACTTTAATTTTCGCTTTCTCTTTGGCTTATGTTTATCTCTGTTATTCTGCGTGTGACCTTAGGGCTGTGCAACCAAATGCTTGCTGTTATCTGGTATGCTGTTTCAGTACCGTGAAATGACACGTCCCATTTGTGCTAAACGCTCCATTACTCCTGCTGTGTTGTATAAACACACAAAAAACAGGGGAAAGGGATCTTAGATCCAGGAGTACCTGAAATGCTTTACTAGTAGGGTTTTGATAAGAGATCCCTGGCATTAGCAGAGTAACTTCTCCTGTACAATAATTGCTGACTATTTGAGATGGACAATAAGGTAGAAATTAGCAGTGTACATAGGGTGAATGGTATCATCATTTTGCAGACTAACAAATACACAGATATTCAACAACATTGACATTTTAATGTGTTATGCCCCTGTCCCATGTTAAGAAATTAATGCATTTCCCAGTCACAGACATGCTTAACAAATTACAGAAACCTGTGGTTAAATGCAAGCTCATACAAATCTGCATGAGCTATTCAATGTTTCAGTGAAATTAGTGGAGGAAGAATAACATTAGCAGTGTACTAGTGGTACATTGTATTAATACATTTTGAATTAGTGTGATTTGCAGTTGTCTATTCAAATGCTGGATGCTTGTCTTTAATATTTTACATAATTTCTGCTTTATCAATATAATATTTTTATATATATTTTAAATTATTATACTACAATCTCTTTAACCATATATTATTACTAGCATCTTGTTGTTAAACCAGAAACTATATCTGTGTGGAATGAAATCAGCCTTGACCCATTGCACTGTAAAGTCCTGAAACATCTTTTCTGATGAGAGAGAAGAAAGAGAAGTGTATATTTAGGTGTAAAAGCTGTTTTTTTGTACAAACACAGGGATGTAATTTAGAAAGATGTTTGGTTTTTAATGAGGGAGGCCCATGTCAGAACCCATGTGGAAGTGTGCTTTAAATCAGAAAGTCCTCTGGTCTCAGCTAAATGTCACTTTTCTAATGCAATTTCTCTAAACAGACTAGGGTACAACCTTTTCATCATGAGTGAAGGGAGCAAATGTCACAAGTGCACCTGTATGTTGGGCATGCTACAAATGCAAATACAAATGGAGGCTGTGAAGGAATGTAGTGATAGAACAAATGCCTATTTTGAAAAGAAACATGTTAACATTGTGCCTGTACATAGCTGCCCATCTGTCACAGTGTTCTGTGGTGTGACAGTACAAAATTTTCGAAGTGTTACTGTCAAAATTTACTCCAGTGCCCTGAGAGTAGTCAACAGTGAGTGACTGTATCCCTGGTAATTCTTTGGAAGCCCATCCTAGATCTTTGCTGTATTATCCATTCTAGATCCTGTCAGTAAAATGTTGAATATTTCAGTGGAACTGGCCTCTGGGGATAAAGTCTCTGGGTCTGATTATTGCAGTTCCTTTTCAAATAAGCAATGGTAACACCTGATAATGCCTGGCAAGTCACTCTGTAGGTCTTAGCATGAGAAACCATACACATCTGTCCTAGGCTATGTATGCTGCTTTTAGGAGAGTTCACACATCCATGACAAAAACGAAGAGGAAAGCCAAAAAGATTTTTCCAAACAAAGGATTCTAGAGATTAGACTTGCTTTTATTTTAAAAGGGTATATTTCTACTTAGTTGTAGGTAAAATTAGATGTTTCTTGGATCTTATATTCAGAGCTACTCAGAAATGCCTTACAGGAGCATGGGAGGAGGATAAAGCTCCAAGCAGTAATCTTAAGATCAGTTTTCTTGATAGATTGGCTTTTATGATTTATCTGCCAGAAGGTTTAACTCTGCTGCAGAGTTTCAGCCCCAGTACACAATGTCACTGCCCTGACAGAGCTGTTGTGCTTTTATGACAGCAGTGAAGCAGCAGGTTATTTATAGCTGACAAATCAGTGAAGTCACATTAGCTCCTATGAAAATTCCACGTACAAATAAAAACTTGACCCCCAGCAAGCTGTCAGAGCAATTTCTGATCCTTTAGTTTAATCTTCTCATTTGTGAATCATTGGCTAGGTAATAAAAGCATACGAAGTGCAAAACAAATGTGCTGACTAAACCCCTACTATTTTCTGTGCTGCTTGCTTTTGGATTTGGAGTGTAGCTAATAGTTTCAAAGGTTGCTACATATTTTTCTAGTTTATCTTGCTCAAGTTACTAAGCGAAACGGGAAGTTGAAATGCATGTGAGAAATTTCTACTGCCCATAAATGCTATGTCATCTCTGTGAAAGGCAATCAGTATTACAGCCCAACTCTGGAACAGTGATGTTTATTTAAGAGGATTGGTGGCCAGAAATAAGCCACAGTGTCTAATCAGACACAGGCCCTGCCTGGGCACTGAGCCACAGCGTTTATTGCGTGTGCATTTCTCATACGCAAAATGGCCACGGACCGAGGCGGGTGGATGTGAGGTCTGCAAGGAATTACGGGGCAAACGGCACTTGGGAACTTTCTGAGGGGGATTTAATTGTATATAAACACACGGGAATGAATGAAACTGCGTGGCTGTGAGCTACAGCCAGCCAAATGGGGAATGTCTGTGGATGTGTGAGGGCTGAAAAGGAAGAACAGTGTTTAGATCCTGCCAAAGCTCCCCTAAGTCCAGATAAACATTCCCCGGGAAGAAAATACTTCAGAAGAAAAAGGAGAAAGAAATCAACTGAGGAGAGATCAGATTCAGCACACGTTAAAGAAAATGAAGAAAAAAGACAGGATGAAGTGGAGATTTCAGAAAACATCAAGATTCATCCTGAGGGTGTGGGATTGGCAGACTTCTTCCCCGGGACAGTGACAGTGGCTGGCAATGCTCTGCCTGTGAGTACAGACCTTTCAGTCCATACTGCTCAAGCAAAAGTCTTCTCGGGCAAAGCAAAGAGTGATTCTTTTTGTGATGATAATCAGAGACTCGCCAAGTCTGCTGAAACAGATACATGGTTAAAGAAACAAGACAAGAGCAATCCAGAGAAGCACTGCGTGTGGAAAAGGAAATGTTCACAGGATGGTAACAGGAACCAAGTCCTGAAGAAGCCCAGTGGTCCTGGTTATAGAAATGGAACTACTTCAGATTCTGCTATCCACATTTTAGGCAGACAACATGAAGAAACTGAATTAAACATAACTTCTTGCAGAGCTGAAAATGTTTCAGAAAGCAGTAAATCTGAAAAGTTGCATCACTTTCTTTCTGAAAGCAAAAGTGATCCGTTACTTGAACAAAAGATGTTTCATCCTGATGCTGTGCTTTCCCATTTGCCAAAAGAAAAGGCATTTTTTAGCATTGCACCAAACAGGAGCAAGGTAAATATTTTGATACAGTACATTATCTTTGAAATCTAGCTTAGAATAAGTATTTAAACAGTAATTTTTGTATTACAAAAATATCTTCACTTTGCTCTGTATAAACCTCTTACATGTTATGATACTATGGATATTTGTAGAGCATATCACTTGATCTTTTTTTCAAAGGCTATGCAATTACTCTATACTTTAGGAGTATTGATATATTCTTGTGCTCTTTTTCTCTCTGTAGTTTGATCTGCTCCTCAATTTAGGAAAGAGATTTTCATATTAAAATGTTGCTGGGAGGTGGAGTGAATTTTAGAGTTCCCATTCAGTATCTGTAGCATATCTCACCACCTTCTTCATGGTCTTGTAATTCCTTTGAGTCTTGTATCAAGGAAAGGAATATTTCTAATTCTCTTCAGTAATGGCCAGTAGGAACTGAAGGATGACAGAGCTATGTAGGCAGCTTGAAATAGAACAAGTCAACATTAATAGCACTCTACGCTTCTTTTAAAGGATCTTTCCTCCCAAAATGTCTAGATGACCTATTTATATTAATTATTGAAAATCCATCTTCCTCTGAGGGTAGGATTATTTTATTTTTTCAATAAAAGAAATCAAAATACAATCTTAGTTGCAGAATATCAAAAGGAAAGCAAAATTTTGGTGACTGTGCCTACCAATTCAATCAATATTTCCAGTTTTGCCCCACCCCTCTTCAGGACAACTGAAATCTGTACACGTGAGTCAAATGCTGATACCAGGATCTGATCCAAAACGGATTCCCTTTGCTCCGTGGGGACATCTGAGCTTTCAGCTGAATGAGCAGAGGGAATGGGCAATGCCAAATGGGAATGCCAAAGGCATTCTTTCTGGCAAAGAGCTAAATAAATGTCTTTTCCTTATATAATTAACTTTTCTAACAGGAATCAAACAGTACTTTTTCTGAGCTTATTTTTTTAAACATAGATAACACACCCAATTACAACAGGCAGTACACAATAGTACAATTAACCTCCTAATACTCATCGAGATCTTTGGCCTCTTAATCTTAGCTGGAATTCAGGAACAGCTTAGGAATGTTCTTTGATTTGTACAAAACATCACTGCTGAGTAAGAGGCTATGAGGCCTTGTTTCTTCAGCTAACCATGGCTGCATTTTCCTGTATAATGAAAGTAATACAGCTTCTAATACTGCTGCGGTTATTACTCCAACCAGGTCTATACCTCTTGTTACCACAGAGGAAGGGGGAAAAAAGATTTCAGTTGAGTGCCCACATCAACTGATACTGATAAAACACTGCATGAATATGAAACTACTTACTCTGCAGGCTAAATGCCTCAGTTGCTAAATGTCTGGCTTTCAGTTCAGCTCCCCATCTCATCCCAAGCTTCTCAGTATAGGAAATTTTAAGAACACCAAGGTTTCACTTCTAAAAAGAACCAGGAAAAACTACTTTAATTACTTTTACTTTAATTACTGTACAAACCCCTAACCACTTTCCTTCTGATTGTTTTTGAGAACTAATAAGACATTAAAATGCTTTCTATTTCTTTCTATTTTATGCTGAGTAAAACTGGTATTTATGAGTTTGCAAAGATCCTGTTACTGGCCTGAGCTGGTACAAAAAGTTTGCAGTTAGCAATCTCAGCTTTACCATTTTTTTAGTGTAATTACAGAGATCAGTAGCCTTCCCTTACCTTGTCAATGTACCCATGCTGCAATGTACTCTCAACTTACACAGTGCCTCATATATGGCTGATAACTGAAATTATGTTGGCTTTTCAAGCTGAGAAGCAGACACCAGAGGAAGCTCATTGGCACAGTTGGATAATTTGCAGTGCAACAGAGATACATTTTACCTTCTAAAACAGTATGGTCACCTCCACTGAAATATATCCTTTGAGTTTCTTTCTGTGGTAAGGTTTCTTGTGCGTGTAAAAAATATGATTTTGTGTTCAAATATGTGCTGCTTCATCACCTTTACAGAACTCAGCTTAGAGGGATCTACTGAAGCATTGCTCCTGGCTACTCATTATTAGTTTTGGGAGAAAAATTTCTTACTTTCTGCTGGGGCTTAATAAGCATTTTTCAGATCATAGCGGGGCCTGGGAGAGAGACAATACCCCACCACAATCATGCATCTCTAACTCATTACGTACTTTTCTGCGGTTTAGTACATTACATCAAGTTTAGGCTTGCTTCAAAACATTTAGGATAAGATGGAATCAGAGGGAAGATTTCTTACTATCTGTATGAGTCTTGGTCTTCTGTTTGCAGTGTGAAATGAATTACAGAAATCCAGCATCACTACTTATCTCTTGGAAAGTCCTTTCCAGTCTGCTCTGCTCTTTGGGCTCCAAACTGCATCACTAAAATCAGAGCAAGGAAAAAGCTTAAGGCTTTTTGGTGTTTGGATTTTGTGTGCTATGTGATGCAGGGGGAATTTACAGGCTGAGAAGCATGTGCAGTAGCAGAAGTGAACATGTTCTCCCAGTTTTAAGCAAGAAGGAAGGTATTTAGTACCAGTTAAGACTTTGATCCTGAAATAGAAGGACTGTGCAGAGAATTGCCTCTGTTTTTGCCTTTTTCTTGCATAACTTTTAATTCACAGGCTTTGAGATAATTTGGAGAACTGGATCTCTGGCAAACAACTGCTCAAACTCATGCAAACGTTGTAATTTGTTCTTTCCATGCTTAAGGAACAAATGTGCTCTACTTAAGCAGTTTATATTGAGTAAAAGATGGGCTTGTGGAATATAAAATGTTCGCACAAACTTTGGAAGGACTAAATTTTATGAGTAGAAGATTTGACTTCCCCTTATTTTCTGTTCTGTCATTCTTAGTTCGATTGTCCTTTTGTTTTTCTTCTATGGGAAATGATGTTAGAAGTCTTGATGATAGCTGGTGGATAAGTATCTCTACTGTCCTTATGGGATTATCAAAGGAAAGATGGGCTCTGTCCCTTTCTCTTACACCTTATTTTTTGTGGTAGTATTTTACTTGTTAAGAAGTTTCAAGTTCATGGGGCATCTTGCAAACCAGAGCCTGTATTTGTTAACCTGTAGTGAAATGGGTACCTCCATGAGTGAAAGGCATTTCCCTTTCTCTTCAGATGGCTAACTAGAGTGCTATGAAGATTTTGGATCAAAAACCTGTAGATCTTAATGTAATAAACTGAATCAATGTTTTAGCCATCCAAAATTTCAACTCTGAGCTTCCCTAGGGGTCATGTTCAAAGCAAAAGTTCTCCTTGTGTTTCTGTTCATGACTAAAATGTTGCTTGTATCCAACACCAGATACTAGTACAGCCTTCAGAAATTACCTTGATGTTTGAAATCACTTTTTTCCAGAGGAATCTAATGTGCACTCAAACATGCTGTGTTTGCACTCTCTGCAGTCTGAAGTGTACATAGCCATCCCTGCTCAATTAACCGTGAAGGAGGAGAGGGTTTGAACTTAGCAATAAGGGAGGGCCATTAGCAAATTGCATTGTTAGCTTGTTCATGCTAGAGAATATTAAAAAATCTGATAATTAAGAGTTACACACAGAGGACTTTCTGAAAATGAAAAGCAAAAATTATAGCTTTGGTTTGTTGAGTCCTTTTTTATATGCTAGACATCTGGAACTTGGAGATGACATCATCTCTTTCAGAAGCGTTGTCTGGATAAGCAGTAAATGGTTGACTTCATTTATATTGTGATCTGGTTGTTCTGTGATGAATAGAAACTAAAGCTACTGAAAAAACATCTAGTTTGCTTTCTTGCTTTGAAATACCAAACAATAAAGCTAACCCACAGAAAAAGGACTTACACTACAGCTGAGTTCCTTGAATCTTTACAGGAAAATTTTCAGAGTGATTACAAGTTGGTCTTTTGCCACATTGTACTTTCTTTTGTCTTTACAGACACGACTCATCCCATCTGTATTTCATTCAGTAAATACTCTTTGCAGGACTTTGATACCTAGAAACTTAAAAATTATCACAGCTGCATGTGTTCTCTACTCTGTCTTGAACAAAAAAAAAACAAAGGCTTTTCTCACTTCTGTTTAATCATTCTTTAAAATGTGCTGAAGCTGGAGACAATAGGATGCAAAAAATGCTGTCAGGTTATTTAGGGGCTGGTTGACCAGTTAAAACTGTTCTGCATTCTAGCATTGGTTTTTGTATTTTTCCCTTACATAGATCCAGCAGATACAGGCCATTGCCTGTGATATGTATCTGAAGGACTGCATTCACAACTTGTGATTTTGTGGTTACTTGAATAGAAAGTAATGTACAGTAATTTCACGATTATAAGCCGCATCTTTTTCATGGAAGAATCCAGCCTACCTCAGCAGTGCGGCTAATCATCAGGTGCGGCTTACTTATGGACAAATCCCAGCGAAATGCCAACCCTGATATCTGCAAGGCTCTCCCTTTAGTTCCCTGCTTCCCACCACATTGTCTTTAGCCATGTCATAGCAACATCAATAGGCAAGCTACACATCTTTCTCCTTGGTACTGTGATCTGTGTGGCTCCAGTGTGAGAAAACCCCATAATTTCCAGCCTAGCCTGTTGGAATTCCCTCTGTCAGAGTCCAGACAGAAGATATCCTTGTGTGCAGAGATTCTCAGACCAGGAGAAGCTATAAGCATCCTGTGTGACCTCATGAGTGTAGCTGCCTGGTTTATCACAGAACAGGGTGGCTGGACTTGGCACAGCTCAATTTCCAGCTGTTCTGCAGCAAGCTCAAGCAGCCAGAGTTGTTTGTGGGCAAACCTGCCCTGAGCTGTGGTCTCAGGATGGCTCTGAGCCAGAGCAGAGCTGTGTCTCTGCAGTGCAGGTGTGCTCTCGTGGGTAGCAGTCTTTTCCAGGGGTCACAGGGGTGCTTGGTGTCTACCCACAAGCTGTGGCATTGCTTCAAGCCCTCCTGTGTCTGCCCAAATAGCTCTGAGTGCTTTTTGTAATGACTGAGCTGCAGTGCTCAGGTGCTTATACAGTGCCTTGTGGTACATGGGCTCCTATGCAGTTCGTAATAACACCTCATATTGGCTCTTCCTTGGATAAGTGGTAACATGCCATCACTTAGAAAAATGCCAGCATGCTATAGCACTCTCTTTGTCAAGGCACATCTTTTCCTTCCTTTTTAGAGTTTACATTTACAGTAATTTCACGATTATAAGCCGCACCTTTTTCATTGAAGAATCCAGCCTACCCCAGTAGTGCGGCTAATCATCAGGTGCGGCTTATCTATGGACAAATCCCAGTGAAATGCCAACCTGGAAGTGAGAGCCGGCCGGGGAGGGCGCCTGGGGCTGCCTTTAAAGGCTTCGCTGGTCTATGAAAACTGTTGGACAAATCCCGTGGTCTACCTTGCTACCGGGAGGTGCGGCTTATAATCAGGTGTGGCTTATAATTGTGAAATTACTGTACATTGAATACAATTTCTGTAACATGAGGTACAAACAATACGTGTACAAATTAGGGAAATGCCTGCTTTGTATTTATACTGTGATAGTTTCCTAATGAAGCTGGCTGAACTTCATTAGGGGATAAAATAACGTACTACAAAGTAGTATGTGAATGTAAAATTCGCAGTACTTTCCTGCTTTCCCTGTTAGGGAGTTGATAATCCTTAGATAATACAAAACTGAACCTACTTGATTGAACAAAATTTCTATTTATAATCCTTCAGCCTTTTAATAATTCCTAAAATACTTCTCAGAAAATTTTGTAATAAAATTATTTTTATCAGTTTTCACTCAGAGTGATTGTTTTGTTACTGAATTCCAGAACATGAACTATGTAAATTAACCTGTTTTAATAGAGAGATTTTATAGCTAAATAAATTGTGAATAATATAAATATAGTTATTGTATAAGTGACTATATATATATTGCATTATATATATATATTCTTATATAGCATTTATATATAATAGATGTCATACATATTGTATTATCATAATAAAATAAACAGTTAAATATTTTGCACTATGTAATAGTATTATACTGTCACCCCACAAATTAAGAGACTGAGAACTGGCTAACTGAAGAAAGCTGATTTTTTTATTTCTTATTAAAGACATTTAGAATACATAAGGATAAGACATGAAAGAATATTAATACAATACCTGAATAATGATCGTATTCATGTATGCAGATACCAGACAATCAATTCTCCAGCAGAGTAATTTTCTGCAATATTTTAAACATTCTTATAGATTAGATGTAACTGTAATTTTTGCATTAACTGTGTTTTAGATATCTGATATCCATGTTACTGGGGAGTCAGAGGACATGTCTGCTAAAGAGAGACTGCTCCTGTGGTCACAGCAAACAACAGAGGGTTATGCTGGAATACGCTGTGAAAATTTCACTACCTGCTGGCGCGATGGAAGGTTATTTAACGCCATCATTCATAAATACAGGCAAGTACTCTGTTTTCTCCCTTGGAAAATGTTAATTGCAGCATTTTAATGTACAAAGAGAGAGGGCTCTATGGTTTATGTTGTAATAGAGCTGCAGCTGTGGAGATGACACTGACTCTTCCTCTGTGATTTCCTGCACTTTGCAGCCAAAGGACGCCTTGTTAACCTTTCCATGTCCCTTCTTCCTCAGAGAAGGATTTCCAGGAATCCTCTGTATCCTTCATGGGGCATCTTCAAGCTGCTAGGAAGGGTGTTTCCAGAATTCACAATTTCACAATACCACAATTTCGTGGTAAAATGAGGCTACATCTCAGTCACTGAGGTTGTTTTCTGACTGTGCTTCTGTTCTGGGTAGCTGGTCAGGGAGGAGATGCATGCCAGCAAAAATGTCTCTTTTAGTAACATTGGCAAGACAAGTCCTTTTTTGTCATTCTGACATTTACGTGTAGGTGGGGTAGAGGCAGAACTGATCACCAAAGTCCAAAACTGCACTGTTGGTGAAAGCCATCAACTACTGTATGACCTGGGATGTGTCTGAGATCCCTGTCTTCTTCCTTGTGTGACTTTACCCTTGGATGGCCCTGGAGTGTAGAGCTGCTTCTGTGTTTATGTGCGGAGCCCAGACGTACTCGAGATGCATTTCCTGTAAAAGGGTATTCTCATGAAAAAGGTGACCAGCTGGCTGGAATGTTCTCAGTCTGAGAAGGGATTTGTGCTTGTGTGACCATACTCTTACAAAGTTAAACAGACATTGTAGAGTTGCTGGTGGCTGTGACTAGATTCTAAAGATTACAGGGTATTAACTTGAAATACAGGTGAAGATGTCTACTGACTGGAGTGGATTTCTAATTCTGGATTCTAAGTGAGAACAGGCCTCTCTTGACGAAGCTGACTTTGGCATCAAGCTTGTCAGAGATTTAATCATTGATGTGCTGACTGTTCTCTCTTGGTTGGTTTCTTCTTTATTGTATATTTTTTTGGTTCCTGAGTTGACTAAGAGGGTTTGTGTCTTAGAAGACCACGTGGGAGAGAATTCTGCTTGCTGGGCTAATCAGTGTTTACTGACTTGTCCTTCACTGCAGGAGGCTTTCTGGGTTTATCATAGCACGTGTAGTTTGCACTCTATGCCCTGGAGCATATCATGAGGAAGTTTAAGGGTACATGATTTCATTGGTATAATTTGAAGGAGTGTCCTCAGTAAAGGAAAATTTGATGTTTTTTTCTTGCACATCCAGCGAACAGAGCCTGGAGCAGATTATTTTGTTCTTGAATTTCCTCTTGTGGGACCATTTGGCCCACCACAGAAGCAAGTCTAGGTAGACACAACATACATGTGAACCTTATGGGGATTAGGACACCAAAGTAAAATGGGAGAGAGGTGCAGCCTTTCCCTCACAGGCTATAAAGGCTGCAAGCATCAGACACAGTGCTCCAAGTCCCAGAGAAGCTGGCTGTTGTAGTGCATAATTTCGTGGTAAAATGAGGCTGCGTTTTCTGACTGTGCTTCTGTTCTGAGTAGCTGGTCAGGGAGGAGATGCATGCCAGCAAAAATGTCTCTTTTAGTAACATTGGCAAGACAAAAGGAAATAGCTGGCAGAGGACAAGGCTGTTTTACTTGGGACAGAGCAGCCAAAGGAACGAACATAGCACAGACAAGTTATAAAAAAAAATAAACAATATGAAAGACATAGAGGGATTGGAGAGAGGAAAAAAAAAAGGAAGGAGCTTAATGACATGGAATAATGGAAAATATTTCCCAGAGCTTCTTTAGATCCTTGTGTCTCTTACATAGAGCAGTGTAGCCTTTGCTGCTTAAGAAACTAGTAATTATGGCCAGATCAATTAATAAATAATGAAAAACTTGAATCCTGTCTTCCAGCTGTGCAAATGTTAATACCTTGGGATGGATATGACTGAATTGCTTTGTTGGAAAAGCGTTTCTGGCATTATTACTCTGAGTTTCATTCTCAGTGTTTCAGCAGAGAAGAGCAGGCATCTTTGACTCAAGTGCGTTGTACAAAGCAAGTGATCCAGTGGCTGGGGAGGATTTGTGTGCTTCTGTGCCAGTTTCCATTGAGCTTAACTTCTTTCTGTAAACATAACTTCACCTAAGGATTGTGACCCTCCCAGGAATGTTTACCAACCCTATCTAATGTGGTTTTGCTGTGAGAAGTTAGAGGTTCTTGGATTCCATTTCGAATAGAATGAGAGTGAGATTATTCCACTGATTTCAGTGAGTTTCTATGTTGCTTTCCTGTTTTGTTTTGCACCCTTAAAACAGAGATAATAATTTCCAGCTATTGCTCACAAGAGAGGAATGATCTTCCCAGTCATCTGTTATTTTTAACTATACTGGTTTACTCCAGAGACCTCTTTTAAAGCTTCATTTGTCTTCTGAGCAGTAAGTAGGTTAAACATTAAAAAATATGCACAGTTCTGGCAGTGATTCTCCATTTGCTCTGTTTTAGTAGCCCCCAGTTTGCGGGTCACAGGTGGTGTCAGGAGCAGGTCTGAGCATCCTGCCACCAGGGTGGATGACCAGATGTGCCTGCTTGGGCAGTGGGGTGGGACTATGATGTTGCCACTGTGGAATATCCCTCTGGGGGCACATCTGTCAGTCGTGTTGCAGTGTGGCAGCCCCCTGCACCACGTGTGCTGTGCTCACTGGAGATGCTTCTTGGTACAGAACACCCTGGGATGGGAGGAGTATCAACTGTGCAAATGGGGGATGGGGCTCTTGAGGTGGGACATGACTTCCAGTCCTGAAAGGGCTTTAATTTGCCTCATAACATGGCATTTAGTGCTATGATAGTAAAACCCAGAAGGCTCAAATGCTCATCTTGTATGTAGAACTGCAGTTGTGCTGAGCCACAGTGAGCTGGGTGTTGAATGGAGAGCACGTGCTGACCCATGCTGGGAAAAGCAGCAGGAGCTCCCTAAAGAGATCCAGAAGGATGGGATGTGGCAGCCAGGGCCCTGCTCCAGTCAGGAGTGGGGCAGCCAGGGGGGCACCAGGGCAGCCCCAGCCCTCACTCCAGGACCTCCCTGGGGGTGTGCTGGGGCTGGACCTGCCATGTGTGTTGGCTGCACCACTGCAGGGGCCATAGCTCAACTGTGGGCCAGAGACCAGAGCACCAGCAGCTCTGTCCCCGAGGACAGCCCTGGCACCAAGGCGTCCTGAGAAGCCTTCTCTGGATGCACCATTGAGAGCACAAGCCCATGTGAGTCCAACATGATCCCTACAGTCCGTGGTCCATGAGACAGGAAGATGTCACTGTCCAGATCCAGGTGACAGGATAGGAGGGGCAGGTCATAATTACCTCCTCTCTAGGCATACGTGATTTTTTAAAATAGCAAGTACATACCAGCTTCAAGACTTCAGCAAATTGCTGAAGCTGTGAAGGGCTGGGCGAGGAGCTGGGCTGTGACTCAGCTGCCAGCAGGCAGGGAGCCTCTCCCTTCAGAATTGGCAGCCTGCCCTCTCTTAATGGCAGGTTAGAGTTGTTTCTTTTGTTTTTCTGTCTTGACAGAGGCTCTTAGCACCTTTTAGTGCAAGCGAGCTGAGATTTGTGATGCAGAATTGCAGGAACAGTGCATGGATATGCCACTATGGATATGCCACGTCTCCCCTGTTCTTCCAGGAAGCATGGGATCTCCCTGTTGTGACTGCCTGTCACACCCACTGCAGCATCTCGGTAGACACTGGTGGCCCAGTGGGTGACCCAGGTGCTTCCCTGTCTCCCTGTCCTTCCTGCACCCCAGCTGTGCTGGCAGTGCTCCTCTTCCAGTGTCAAGCAGGGGTGGGGGCAGTGTACGGGTGCTGGAGCACATACACGGCACTCATTAACTGTCTCCTGAGCAAAGGAAGGCTATTTGTTTTCTGTCCTCTTGAACAGTGAGGGTTTGATTGTCAGAGCTTCTTATAAAGGCCTCCAGTTACAGTAATTTCACAATTATAAGCCACACCTGATTATAAGCCGCACAT
>VRYO01002297.1:78071298-78121309 GCA_009812075.1 Sialia sialis
TTTAAAAAAAAAAAAAAAGTGCGGCTTATCGCCAAGTGCGGCTTATTTATGGACAAATCCTGTGGTGTTCCCGGCTATCTGGAAGTGCAGCTTATAACCAGGTGCGGCTATGAGTGTGAAATTACTGTAAGCCAAGAATTAAATATCCTTTAATATTAGGTATTACTCAGGCAGTGTGCAGAGTTTTGACTGAGAAAGAATTGTGCCAATTAAACAGTTTAGACAGTTCATGTAAATAACTTCAGGCTTCTCATCCTTCTGAACACATTAACAGAATTTTCATGTGAAATATTACTGTGATATATATATTTATATATGTTTTAGTAAAGATAAACACTGTTGTGACTTTAATAAGTGTCATCCCAGAACAGTGAGAAGGATCAGATTTCTTCATCACTGACTGGGAAAATTAAAGTTGAGTTAAACATCTTTTTCTGTTTTGAGGTCTCAAATCACATTCAAATAAAATCTTTTATTTTAACAGGCAAATATTATAGCTGCTAGTTTGGATCTTGAGCTGTTTTGCTAGGTATAAAGTTCTGGCAATGAGAAAATCTACATGTACCTAATGTTATTTATTATGCGCAACTCTGATTTCGAGGAGTCTTTGCAGACCAGAAATATCTGCTGTTACTCAGATGTTATTCTCTTCCTTCTCTTTGTGGTGCTAGGTATTGTTTTTTTTAATTTATCATGATTTTGTCAGTTTCTTAATTCATATGGTATTAATTACACTTTTTTTCCCATCACTTCTGATAATTTTTTTTTTTAATTTCCAACCTCTACACTAAGATCTCAAATGGCAGTCACCAGTTTTTTAATAAATTAAATGATTAATGACTCTCAGTGTGGAAGCCAAATCCTTGACTTAGGTGTGACTGCAGCAGAAGCATCTTCTTTGCATGGAATGTTCCAACTTGACTGGTGTTTGGGATGTTTATGTGTGTTTTCATGGCAAGGCCCCAGCCCACTGAGAAATCTGCCATAAGATGACTCACAATATTATGACAGAAGGTAGAGTCATTGCATGTAAATTAAAGGGCATTTAGTTTAATTTGTTCTTGATTATGTATAAAGCTACTTAATAATGCTATGCAAATTGATAAAAAATGCATTCATATTATTTCAACAGCTATTTCGAGTTAGTAGACAGGTATTTCTGCAAGCTTACAGCATGTAAAAATGGCATTTATTTCTATTTAAAATTGCAAAAAAATCCCCACTATTAAACAAAAGGAACAGTATGGCAATTGGTCATTTCCTCAGGCTCAAAGAAGTCTTTTACTGAGCTCTGGGACGTAAATTCCTTTTCCTGTGGCTTTGCAGTATATCCCTCTACTACTTGTGAAGAGGGGAGGGTGATCTGCAGAGGGGGAGCCCCAAGCCCTAGGCTTCATCTTGCTATGGCTCGTGCCAGCTGCTTTTGCATTCAAGTGATAGTACAGTAATTTCACGAATATAAGCCGCACCTTTTTCATTGAAGAATCCAGCCTACCCCAGTAGTGCGGCTAATCATCAGGTGCGGCTTATTTATGGACAAATCCCAGTGAAATGCCAACCTGGAAGTGAGAGCCGGCCGGGGAGGGCGCCTGGGGCTGCCTTTAAAGGCTTGGCTGGTCTATGAAAACTGTTTGCAACTTGAGCACCTGACACCAAACCCCGCACTGGCGTGATTCTCTTACTAATTCATTACTTTGTCGCACATGGATCTTCACTTAAAAAAAAGAGAAAAAAAAAAGTGCGGCTTATAATCAGGTGCGGCTTATAATTGTGAAATTACTGTACTTGTCTTTTCCCTTTCATAAACCATCATCAGACTTGTTCTCAGTCAGCTGTGGAGCCTTCTGTCTACTTTAAAAAACCAAAGACATGCACTCTCAAGGCAGGCATGAATGCCATCTTCTGTAGTATTTTCTTGTAGATCAAGACTTTAGATAAATATAGACCAGTTAATCTAGATCAGTATACTATGTGCTAATTAACTCTAAATGGGCAGAATTCATTGCAATTTTCCCTTCTTCCTTAAGAGAAACTGTAGGCTAATCCAGTGCTGGTAGGAGTTGTAGAGATGGGAAAATATGTTTAAAAGGTGGGGAGGCATCTCACAGAGTAGGCTCTTCTTCAGCTGGGTGGTGAAGGCACAGCACACAAAATAAAATTATTTATTATGCAAGAGAAGTTGTTTTTCTTGATTTTTATTACCTGTATCACAGTGAGAACGTTACCTCTTCTTCAACTAAATGAAAGTTTTATTCTAAGGAGATTATTGTGTCAGTGTCTCTGCAGCTTGCAGCTTGTTTTCTGGGAATAGTCAAGGCTTTTACAACATGTCCTTTCATGTTCTGAGAGTTGGCAATTGAACAGGCAGTGCAAGTGATTATTCTTGGGACATTTTTATCAAATGTGAAACAAATGTAAAGGAGGCAATAGGGAGAAAATAACCTAAGCAACAATGTTATGCTTACAAAAACCTGATTCTCTTGTCAAAACTGCTGTTGAAGCAATCTTTACTCATACCATCTCCATTATTGTAGCTGAAACAGGAGCTGGGGGTGCTCAGTTTTCTTTTCAAGTACCGTCTTTTATTTTTCATGGATTTTCTGTGCTGCTGAGAGCAACAGTTGATATTGGTTTCATTGCATTGTTCTTGTTGCACTGAAATTCAGAGGAGAACAGCATGAGCTTGATCATGCTCCCTACGAAGCATATTGGAAGTGGAAAGTCCCGCTGCCTTAGGGAGATTATATTGCACTGCTTACATTTTGTTATTATTAATTGTTCTTTCAAGGCATAATGGGTACAGTGTTATTATCTGTCTTGTAGACTTGCCTTCAAAAGAGCACAAGGAGCACAGTGGTTCTAAATGGCTGAAAATAAATGGATTTTTATTTACAGTGCTCTTTTGTTAGTTCAAAGACAAGATTGCACTGAGTTCCCAAAGTTTATACCGTTTTGTTATCAAGGGGATTTAGGGTGCTGCCACATGAAATGTTAACATTAATTTTGAACAATGGTATCCAACATATTTCTATCTGTTGCAATTATTAAAAACTTCTGCTTGGTAAAACTAAGAAAATAGTTTCTCTAGAAACAAAAATGAGAAAATTTAAGAACTGAACTGTTTACTGAAAGTCGTGTGCCACATTTTTTGTTTTTCTGCTTTGTTTTAGGTCTTTTTCATGGTGAGTCTGTTTTTCAGTAGTGTAGGATTTCAGTAGCAAAGGGTTTGGACCTCGCAGCTCTAGTTAACTTGAGTAAGATGAGCTTTTGCTTAGCATGTTTGAAAATCCCTTATTTCTTTTTGATAAATGGCTATGAGAATTCCAAGTGCTGAAAGAGAGGCAAGGAGTAAAGCACTAAGAATTACAAGATCTAAAACTCAGCTCCCACATGGCAAATTTAAAGCACATTATTAGTTTTGAAATTTTATATTAATTTAAAACATTAAAGTAGTGATGCTGGTGCAGAATTGATGCAGGATAATACTTATGGGCCTTAAAAATTATTTATAGGCACGATTGGTTTAAGACAATTATTCCATTAAAGAAAGCATATTGTGACTGGAAATGGAGTTTAGCAGAATGAAGATGGGGAGGTTTAAGTGCATGGAGTTGAGAGTTATAATAAGAGAACCGACACCAATGTATATCTGAAAGCAAGGCTTCAATGCATTTGAAGAAGCTCATCAGAAAAGATTAAAGTGATGTTTTTGTGACTTTGCTACTGTGTGACTTCTGCTGAATTTGATGGGGAATGACTAAAAACTTGTGAAAGCAGTAGAAAGTAACTCCCTCCTATAAAAGAGAAAAGTGAATTTAATCCCCGCAAGGGCTGTGGAAAGGACAAGATGTTGAAATACAATGTCCATGCACATGGATGCATATGCATAGGAAAATAGAAGTGTACAAGGGATGACTGGAAGCCAGCTTGTATGTGAGGAACTGCATGTTGGAGTTTTCTCCTGCTTGTGGTTCGCAGTTAGCAGCGGTCTCAGCTTGTTCACCTGATTTTAATGAAATCCTTTAATGAAATTCCTTTATAATGGAAACTCTGTTGCTGTGTCTGTCCATGCTCGTGGTGTGATTTACCACTGCAGCAGTCATTTAAAACTGGTGAAGAGTTGTAATCAAGTGTTGCTGTTTTTATTTGACAGGCCGGACCTGATAGACATGAATACCGTTGCTGTTCAAAGCAACCTTGCAAACTTAGAACATGCTTTTTTTGTAGCAGAAAAACTTGGTGTTGCAAGACTTCTGGATCCTGAAGGTAAGAGAGCTACAGATGGCTTTGTTGCAAAACCCCCAGCACTAAAATGAAATCCAGTCTGCCTGCAGGTTGTAGCATATTTGTAGGCGTTCTTACAACTATGTGATAAAGCATTGTTCTGTCTTGCTTTTAGATGTCGATGTTTCCTCACCTGATGAGAAGTCAGTAATAACTTATGTGTCATCACTTTATGATGCATTTCCCAAAGTACCAGAAGGTGGTGAAGGCATCAGTGCAAATGTAAGTAGGAAAACAATACTTGTACAGTGTGTGAGCTACATTAATAAAATGATGAATTTCAGATCCAGAATGTTAGCTAGATCTTCCATAGGGCTGCTGTCACATTTTCCTTTGACATGGTTTTTCTAGGCTGAGATTTTTGAGTCTCAGTTATTTCATGTCATGGTCATGAAACTATTTATGCAAAGAGCTCAACTGAAAAAAATGTACCTGAAGCTTGAGAAAAATTGAATCAAAGTTCTTACTTTCCAGTTGTAAAAGTATAAATTATGCCTTTCTGATTCTTACCAGCTTGAAATTTATTACTCTAGAAAATACTTTGTTTTTGATAGAATTATTCGGGATCAAACCTGAAGACTGAAATCATATATTTGGAATCTTTAACTGATCTTTAAAGAGCAAATAAATACTGTCTCAGAATTGCAGGATTTCAAAATCCGTTTTCTATATGTGTGAAGACTTCAGTCTTCAAAGCTGAAGCAGAAATGAATTCTGGATGACTCATCTCTTCTGTACTGTGGGTTTTGCTTTGGCAGGATGTTGAAGTCAAATGGGTGGAATATCAGAATATGGTGAACTACCTCATGCAGTGGATCAGACACCATGTCGCGATAATGTCTGACAGAACATTTCCCAATAATCCTGTGGAATTGAAGGTGAGGTGTGGTGGCTTAGATTGCTTGTTGGAATTGCACTTTATCTCACTGACTCAAAGCATACATGAACAAATGACATGCTGGTTGATTTATACAATCAAGTCAACTGTAGAACAGTACTACTCCTTTTCAAAGTACAGTAATTTCACGATTATAAGCCACACCTTTTCCATTGAAGAATCCAGCCTACCCCAGTAGTGCAGCTAATCATCAGGTGCGGCTTATTTATGGACAAATCCCAGTGAAATGCCAACCCAGAAGTGAGAGCCGGCCGGGGAGGGCGCCTGGGGCTGCCTTTAAAGGCTTGGCTTGTCTATGAAAACTGTTTGCAACTTGAGCACCTGACACCAAACCCCGTGCTGGAGCGATTCTGTTACTAACTCATTACTTTGTCACACATGGATCCTTGCTTTAAAAAAAAAAAAGGTGCGGCTTATATTCGGGTGCGGCTTATATATGGACAAATCCCGTGGTCTACCCAGCTACCGAGATGTGCGGCTTATAATTGTGAAATGACTGTACAATCAATACATTGCCAGCATATGAACAATCAAAAGCAAATCTTTACCTTGTAACTGATTGTTTTTTGTAGAACTCTAGAACAGGATAAAGGTAATGTTGTGAAGAATATTAGAAGAGGGTTTGACAACTAAGGTTTTATTCACTGTAAATAAAATTGATGTTATTTTTCATGTTTTTGTAGGCACTTTATAATCAATATTTACAGTTTAAAGAAACAGAAATTCCACCGAAGGAGATAGAAAAATCAAAAATTAAACATCTTTATAAACTGCTAGAGGTAAGTTTTAACATTCATTGAAATGTATAGAAGTTCCTTTTCTGTGGCTTGATATAACAAGTACATATGAATTTTTAAGGTCTGGATAGAATTTGGACGCATCAAACTCTCTCAAGGCTATCATCCAAATGATATAGAAAAAGAATGGGGAAAGCTGATTATTGCCATGCTGGAAAGAGAGAAGACACTTCGGCCTGAAGTGGAGAGGTATGCTGGTGAATATTTGACAGGCTTTGTTATTATATTTTCTGTTGTTTTAACCATATTTAAGCATATTGAAATTTGTGAATATCTTCTGTGATAATGTCCATATTATTTTTCTAGATCAAGTATTTCTACCTTTGTTCAAGGTCTGAAATTCTCTACCTGCCTAGAGGCAGGTCCAGACATAAACAACTTTGGTGGGCTCAGAAGCTTGTGGTGAGCAGCATCTGTGCCTCGGATCATCAAAGCGTTTATATATAACCACCTTCTTTGTGCAGTTAGTCAAAGCTGGGTTTATGCCACTTCACTGTTTCATTTCAAGACATTGAATTCATATTGATTCATATGAGGACCTTGATTTCATGTCAGGACCATCCTCATCCTTTACATGAATTGTGTATTTT
Source organism: Sialia sialis (assembly GCA_009812075.1). Lineage (NCBI taxonomy): Eukaryota > Metazoa > Chordata > Aves > Passeriformes > Turdidae > Sialia > Sialia sialis. The sequence goes on from VRYO01002297.1 coordinate 78,077,868, forward strand.
TGGTGGTGCACAGCATTGTAGGCTAGCATCCTCTGTAGAGATTGTTTAAAAAGTTAGTGCTACTCAAGAGCACACTAAATGTTTAGAAGTGGAAAGGTACAGTAGCCTTCCAAGACAGTAGACTGAGGGACACTTTTGTACATCACTGATGATGTACTGAGCATGATTGAAGTCTTGATGCAGTCTGAGAGCATTTTTTAAGTTCTGTAGGAGACACAGGTGCTATCCATTCAATAATTAAAAAACCCTCTTAAAGTTAAATGATTTTGGGGGCTTCTGCCTGTGGGTAGATAAAGATACATGGATCTGGCTTCATTCTGCTTGACTTTATGCATCCAAAGGAGACATCTAAGGTCTGAATCACTTCCTAGAGAATCTTGTTGCTGACTTTCTGGTGACAAAAGGGTGACCTGACTCTCTGGTTTAGGTACCTGAAACCAGGTGTGAGGAATCCAGACAACTGTATAGGAAGTCCTCAGCAAGGGAGATTTCAGTCAGAGAACAAAGGCAGCCAGGATTGATTAAACATGTGTCATGCTTACAAGACAAGAGCATGACTGAAATGGCAGATTCAGTAGGAGGTGTTGATTCACAACACCCTACTGTGGAACACGTTCCTATAGAGGAATACGAAGTTGTCCACACAATACTGATTTTTCCCTCTTATGCAGAGCAGAACACTGGAAAGCAGCAGGAGAAATACAGCCTGCTAGGTCTTGTAAGTTAATCTGTCCCAACCTGCCAAAAGCAAAGTGTCTGGCTTCACCCACAGAAATTCTGTTCATACTTGCAGAAAGCTGGATTATCTTTGTCGAGAATGTGCGTAAATGACATTAGTTTATTTCTATTTTTTTTTCAAATGGTCTGAGCACAGATAAACAAACATGAACCTAACTTCCTTCCCATACTTCAGGAAGGGTAAACACATTTAAAGTGACAGGTCATATGGTGATAGTCACTACACGTGATAGTCACTGTAAAATGAGAGAAAATTTCATGAAGTGACTCTGGCTTAGCCACCAAGTTAAAAGTATTGATTGAGGTGGACCCAAGAGCATAATCCGTGCTTCTTGCCCTGGTTACCAGTGCATCTCATCATTATGAGTGCTGCTATGGCTGCTGGGGTCAAATTCGATTGTGGCAAAAATGTGACTTCAGCCAATACTGAAACCTGGTGAATACTAAAACTTTGCCTGCAGATCCTTTGACTACATCTCAAAATATCAACACAAAGAGACAGTGTGTGGCCAGATTGGTGTTTGGGATCAAATGGAATATGGTGTTAATGAGGAGAGTGCCAAACTGAGCTCTGGTTTGCAAAACTAGCGAAGTTTGGCAGGGCTGTGTCTGTGCCTTTGCTGAGCTCTGCTGCATAAACAGATGGGATGGGTATGGTTGTTCAGGAATCCTAAAAGCAGGGGCTGAAATACTGAAAAAATCACCCCAGCCCAAATTTTGAGTTAAAAAGTAAACTTAAAAGCAGTGATCAGATTATTCTTACTTATTTTCTGGTCAAAACAGCTAGAAACAATTGGCTGTGGATGTGGAAGAAGATGAAGGGAAATTTTTAGGAGGACAGTGTAATGGGACAGGGAAGTTAGTGAAGATGCGTGCTTGGACAGTGCAGGAATAACGGAAGGTTGGATGGTGTATAGGTGTCTCAGACTGTAATGAGCTGAGTAACCTTGATACTCACCCAGTTTTATTGTGCAGTTCTATCTGAAGGAAAAGGAACCCAGCCTGGAGAGTATTTGCACTCTACTGCTGAGTGTGGATTTCTCCCTTCACTCCCTTTTGAAACTTTCCATTGCGGAGTCTGAGAGACACTGCAAAGAGTTCTTTAATTCTTACTTCATTTATAGTTATTTAGTGACACTTAAATAAAATATTTGATGTGTCTGTTTCCTAGAGACGCCCATTGTTGCTGCCTAGTCTGTACTTGCAAAACTTTAAGGCAAGGTAGGGAAGCCAAAAACAAGGTAGCGTACATAGCCCCAGGGAAAATCCTTTGAAGAGCTGGCAGAATATTAATTGCTGGGCTTTAAATGTGCATACTGAAGCCTATATAAAGGAGGAGTCTGGGTGTTTCAAAAGCCAGTAGTGGAATTTCATCCCTAGAAGCTGTACATTTTGCAGGAGTTTTATCTTCATTTTTCAGCAAATGCAAGCAGGCAGAAGAACTGTGCTCTGGATGTAAACATGAACAGCAGTAGTTACAGCTATCACAGCAGTGATTCGCTGTTTAGCAACAGCACTAGTACTCGAACCAGCGTTGACTCTAATGAGAATTTCCTTTCTGTTAATTGTGGTCCCACGCTGATTAGATCATGTATAAGCTTTGGTAATGGAACCTTAGAAGAGAACAGGTAACTTGACATATGCACTCGTGCTTTGTGTTAGATTCATTTGTTTGTTTTTGAAGTCATGCAACATGATTGTAAATATAAATAACCTAGTACTTATTTGTTTTCCTGAAATGCTTTGGCATCACCTAGGTTGGAAATGCTGCAGCAAATTGCGAACAGAATTCAGCGGGACAGCCGGAGCTGTGAGGACAAACTGGTGCTTGCCAGGAATGCTCTGCAGTCTGTAAGTCAGTCTGTGATTTTACTTGGCGGTATTCAGAAATTTATAGAACTTAAAGGGCAAACATTTTTTAAGGGTTTGTGAGGGCCACCTTAATAGCTGCTACTTTACTTTACATTGTACTGTTAATTTAGCTTTTCTTCAAGAAAATACCACCTAGAGTTGCCTAGAGTGTATTCTGTTAATTTTTTTTTTTGTTCTATAGTTTACTAAATGCTTCAGAATATTTTCAAGATAAAAATAAGTTTTGTTTTTTGTTTTTTTCTTTTTTTAAATCTTAAAGCTGATGTCTCTTTGGTTTTAGCTGCAAGGCTTATGATTTCTCTTATTTATTAAGGACACCAAGCGATTGGAGTCAGGGCTCCAGTTCCAACACGAAGCAGAGATAGCTGGGTATCTTCTTGAATCTGAGAATCTTCTCCGCCAGCAAGTGATTGATGCCCAAATTCTTATTGATGGAAAATACTACCAAGCAGACCAGCTTGTTCAAAGGTACTTTACAGTATGTTTGTGTGAATAAATAAATGTCCCAAATATGAATTCCCATTATGGACAAAATTTTCAGTTCTTTCTAACTATGCATACACTTTGTGGTCTGTCACTGGGCCCCCAAATAACAGAAACTCTGGTGGGTGCATTGCCCAAAACTGTTGAAGAAAACAGGAGCTATTTGTACTTATTTATGAAAATGAAGTCAACCCCTGATGATGACTTAATGTTTAATATTTGCTAGATATCTGTGTGTAAAGATGTTAGCTTGTTTTCTTGCCCATAAAATACATTTATAATTTACTAACTGACTTTTTTAAATGGAGGCAAGGTTTCTGGTGGTAGCTGTAGGTGTATTAACAGGTAATAAGTGGAGTAACAGTAGGTTATGTGTGGCACTGTGTACAGTGTTGGCAGAAAGAAACATTTAAACTGCATAATTTTGTTTTATGAAGAGAGTTTTTTTGGGTGCATCCTTGGACTGACTGAGATGAAGTGCATAACTCCTTGGCAGAGAAGTGCAGGTGTTTGATCTACCACAGCATGTAGTGTCTTGTAAGAGTTCTGCTTTGGTGATTGTTCCCTGGAACTGTGTCTAGTGCATGTCAGTGCCTATACCATTTTTTCAGTCTTTGCGTGATTTCTGCATTTATTATCTGTACAGAACCATAAACTGATATTCTCTGTACTTTCCGATAAAAATACTTGCTTATAAATATGTAAGTGCAGCTAAAGCTAAGAGATAATTTGAGCTCATGTCACTATTCAGTTGATCATGATAAACCTTGATCATAAGCATTCATTGTTTTTTGGTTTTTTTAATTCTAATTTAATAGAGTTGCAAAACTTCGTGATGACCTGATGGCCCTACGGACCGAATGCTCTTCCGTGTACAACAAGGGGCACGCACTGACCACAGAGCAGACCAAGCTGATGATATCAGGAATTACCGAAAGCCTAAACTCAGGATTTACAACAAATCTACCGCCTGAACTCAATGCTGCAATGACACAAGGTTTAACGCCTCCTTTGACTTCTTCCACTTTGACATCTGGCCTTTCATCAGGTCTCGCTTCCAGACTGACCCCAACCATCACTCCTGCTTATCCATCAGGCATCCCCCCACGGTTAGTCCAGAGCTATGTGACAGGAGTGGACAGTGGCACTCTGCAAACGCTCAAACTGATGCAAATCAGGAAACCTCTTATGAAATCAGCTTTGGCGGATCAGAACTTGACAGAAGAAGAGGTGAACATGAAGTTTGTCCAGGACCTATTGAGCTGGGTAGAAGAAATGCAGGTAGAAATTTTTGCAGAAGCAGTTTGCTTTTAATGATTTACTTTTTGTAGACCATGGCTAATCTTTTCTTCCTGTTTGTAAGGTTCAACTTGATCGCGCAGAATGGGGTTCAGATTTGCCAAGTGTTGAAAGCCATTTAGAAAATCACAAAAATGTCCACAAAGCTATAGAGGAATTTGAATCCAGCCTTAAAGAAGCCAAAATCAGTGAGGTACTGCAGCATGTTCTTTATTTCTTTGATCACTTTCTTACTGAGTGACCCATAAACTACTGTTGAATTTTAGAACTATGTTTGGGTTGCACAGTCTTACCTTTATTTCTGATCTCCACATGACTTATGATGAAATCATAATATCTAAGGCTTTAACATATCTAACCTTTTTAATGTCTTTTGATCTCATATACCAAATATAGATCCAAATGACTGCCCCTCTTAAACTCACATATGCAGAAAAGCTGCACAAACTGGAGAGTCAGTATGCAAAACTCTTGGTAAGTTAACCATGCTTCTTCCATGTACAGCTTTTCAGTGTGCATAGTTTCTGATAAGGAATGAGCTTGAAATTCTGATTTTTAAAAATATTTTTCTTTTTCCTTTTAATGAAGAACACATCAAGAAATCAGGAAAGACATCTAGATACTCTTCACAATTTTGTGTCTCGTGCTACTAGAGAGTTGATATGGCTGAATGAAAAAGAAGAGGAAGAGGTTGCATATGACTGGAGTGAAAGAAACCCCAATATAACAAGAAAAAAGGAATACCATGCAGTATGTATTGCTAATATAATCCAGAAGGAGTAATTAAGTGATCATTAATAATTAGAGTTCTAAAACTCGTTTTTTTTTTTTTTGTCTGAAAAAAGGAATTAATGAGAGAACTTGATGAAAAAGAAGAAGTTATTAAGTCAGTACAAGAAATAGCTGAGCAATTGCTTCTTGAAAATCACCCAGCCAGGCTCACCATTGAGGTAAGTTAATCAGCACCAAAACAGGAAAAGTTTGGGATTTAAAAGAGCTGAGTTTTGGGGGGAAAGAAGGCAAATGTAGAGAAAATTAAACAAGCTTTTAAACTAAGGAAGCCTTTTAAAATTTCCTCTTCAGCATCTATGTGTATTTATCTTCCAGTTTCCAAAAAGTAAAAACACTTTTATAAAGTGCATTGCTTAGATGAAATCTCCTTAAACTCTAAAATTAATTGGTCTGTACAGATGTTTCTGCTCATGAAACTAGTAGAGTTGTTGAGACAAATTGAATTGACGAACTGAGGGCACAGAACAGTCTTTATGTGGTTTCTTTCCTGTTGTATTGAAAGAAATTTCAGTAAGAGTTTTTGTCATCACTTACTGTATGTGCAGATTCCTGTTGTGATTTAGGGTTGGTTTCATAACTTACTTGTCAGTGAATTATGAAACTTGTTTGGATTTTGAAAATCTGACCAGGTGATATGATTTAGTTCAGACTTGAATCTAGCTCTATATTATATATGTAAACAATTCACAGAAAAATTTATTGTAGCTGTTGTAGGGTCATAATAGGTTTTCAAAGGAGAATATAAACCCCATTTATTTGTAGACCTTCAAGGAAAGAGTAGATACAGACAGTGGGAGGTAAAGGCTGAAACAATAAAAAGCTGATTTATTTTAGAAGAGGGAAAAAAGTCAGAGGGAATGTATTTTTATTGTTCTTCAGCTCTGTGAGTTTACATATACAAAAGTGGGAAATATGAAGAAAATCCTTCCCTTCCTTCATTCCTTCTCATCTACTTTGAATATGGGAGTGTAATAGTGTGGGCAATTCTGTTCTTTTAAAGCACAGGCTGTTCTAGTGGGTTCTTATTGGTGTGGTGTACGAACACACTGAGGATGCCTGTTATGAAACCATCGCAGTCACAATGACTGTGCAAGTTATGCTGTCTCCAGTGATGCTGTATTGGGATATTTATAAAAATATCATTTGAAAAAACATTTTTTTATACGGAACAATCTATGCATTCATGCATCAATTTGAAATTCCTGGAATTTCCATGTAAAAACTGTTTGGAGCTGGGAATTGCAGGAGTTGAAACCCCGAGATTGGGGGAATTTCCCAAAGGCAGGAGCGTCCCCTGCTGGGAGCGCGTGTGTGGCTCCTTGGTGGTCCAAACTGAGCAAGTTTTGTTTTGTTTGACTGTGCTGGAGTGGCAGCATTTCTTTCTCTAATTGGAATCTCTAATTCCATCTAATTGGAATTTTCCTTGCTGCAGCTTAGTTTTCCAGGCTGAGGTGATCCAGTTTTAGCTGTTTGTGTTTGCTGCATTTTTTTTTCTTAATTACTATTATTTTTTTGTTTACTTTTGTGTTTCCTAAATTCTGTAATGGTATGCAAGTTTTAGTTTCCATTTCCATTTGTAACATATCTCTCCCTTCCTTAAAGGCCTATAGAGCTGCAATGCAGACACAATGGAGCTGGATTCTTCAGCTCTGCCACTGTGTTGAACAACATTTGAGACAAAATGCTGCATATTTTGAGGTAAGAAAGTAAATCAATCAGGATATGAAATATTTTAAGTTTTGCTCATAATCAAGAAGTTCCACCAAAAGCTCTAGTTGTTCTCTCACAGAAATTGTAGAATTGACATTTGTCTTGTACAATCAGTAGATGATAAGCCATGCTCCCATGGCATTGCCACACCTCTATTTCTGCACTACAGTTCTGTCAGTTCACAGCAGATGAAAATGTGGCCTGAGTTTTTTTCAGCACTGCAGCTGCAAGTAGAGACTGAGAACAAAACTTTGTTCTCTGCCTGTTGTGCACTACTGCTGTCAGTGGAGCTGCTGCAGATGATATAGCATGGAAGGTGGCTGGAGATGGCCATGGGAGAACATATTCTAGATGGTTATTCCAGGACTACTCATAGCAAAATGGATAATAAACAAGGCAGAGAGCACCCTGACAGCAGAATGAAACATGAAACACGTGTCTGATTATCTCATGGTCACCCATTCACATACTCAGCAAATGAGGAAGTTACTTGCATGGGCATGATGGACAGGAGGAGTATTTTTGTTTGTTTGTTTTTAAATTTACTCATTTAAAACATTTAAACTGTAAGGATGAATCCTTGATATCTTGTGAGTTGCATGGTTGAAGAGAAGGGGCTGTTGAAGGGGTGAGAGGCCTTTGGATGAGAACGGAAAGTTAGGAATGGGACACTGGAGAGGACAAAGCAATTTGAGCTCCTTGTGACAGGGGGAAGCAACTGGAAATCTGGATTTAAGAAATGTGGCTGAAGGGAAAGAATGGGATTAGCCTTTCCAATTGTGCATAACCAGGGCCCTTGTATCGGTGTGCAGATACCCTTGCAGAACTGCCAGGTGTGGCAGTCATTTCTCTTCCTACACAAAATGTTTGCTGCCTGGATTCTGCAGCTAGTTTCTATAGGCTTTGTCTGTGCTTCCTATATGAAAGTAATTTTAATTCCAAGGAAAGCAAGATTGGCTTAATAATTTTTTTTCATTCCAGGAATGGTCATTAACTGTAGGTTCAATAATTGCATAATTAATTTTGCATGGAGCACATACCAAGAATAACTGGTGTTAACAGTGTGTGCCTTTTTGAAGAGCACATTTAGACATGAGGTCATGAATAGCTGAGTGTGGTGCAGTGGTCACTTCAAGCGTTGAGAAAAGGTTATTTTAAAAGACAGCACTTTAAAACTTCAGTGTATCTGATTCTGTATTTTTTAGGTTGTTCAAAAATAACCCGGATAATTATTTTATCCTAGTTTTTCAGCGATGCCAAAGAAGCCATGGAATATTTGAAGAATTTAAAAGATACCATATACCGAAAATACAGTTGTGATAGATCGAGCAGTCTTCATAGGCTGGAAGATCTTGTCCAGGAGTCTATGGTAAGATCTTTGCTAGGATCCTCTTAACAGGAATTACAATGGAACAGGAAATGTGTAGGTTATGGTGGCATATAAAATGTGTTTAGATTATTAATTTAAAGTAAAGGAAAAACGCTGTTTTTTCAGAACTTACAAATAAATTACTATTTTTCATAACTTTAAAATTGAGTTTTATTTACAGTAATTTCATGTTTATAAGCCACACCTTTTTCACTGAAGAATCCAGCCTACCCCAGTAGTGCAGCTAATCATCAGGTGCGGCTTATTTATGGACAAATCCCAGTGAAATGCCAACCTGGAAGTGAGAGCCGGCCGGGGAGGGCGCCTGGGGCTGCCTTTAAAGGCTTGGCTGGTCTATGAAAACTGTTTGCAACTTGAGCACCTGACACCAAACCCCGCACTGGCACGATTCTGTTACTTTGTTACACATGCAGCCTCACTTAAATAAAGAAAAAAAAGTGTGGCTTCTATTTGGGTGCGGCTTATATATGGACAAATCCCGTGGTCTACCCGGATGTGCGGCTTATGATCAGATGTGGCTTATAATTGTGAAATTACTGTATTTATATTTTGAATGCCCCATGTGGGAAGACAGTGGCTTCAGAAAGATACTTTGTTTTTGCAAAATGTTACTTTTAGAAAACACAGTAGAAGGAGTCAAGGAGAAAAAAAAACGCGTAACAGGATCAAAGAGGCAGTACTGTATTCTGGACATCTCTTATGACGCACTCTTTTCTTAACTGTTCTAGGAAGAAAAAGAACAACTCTTGCAGTACAAGAGCACAGTAGCAGGCCTTGTGGGAAGAGCAAAGGCAATAATTCAGCTGAAGCCAAGGAACCCTGACTGTGTACTCAAAACATCCATTCCAATTAAAGCCATCTGTGACTATAGACAAATTGAGGTTAGAAACTAAGATTTCCTCAAACCAATTACAGATGTAAGAATTCAGCTAAGGTTTCATTAATTACCATGTTCCTGGAGAAAGCTGGGCTTTAAATTTCTTCCACCCTAGTAAACAAGAGCAAATCCTTTGGTTAGAACATTGGTTTTGTTGTTCTGTTGCTTGTTTGTTGACAGGATTTGCAGAAGTGCTTTGTACAATTATTCTGTAATGCTTGGCTCATCAAATTATTCTGCTTTTCTGTTAATACTAGATAACTATTTACAAAGATGATGAGTGTGTATTAGCAAACAACTCCCATCGTGCTAAATGGAAAGTCATTAGCCCAAGTGGTAATGAGGCTATGGTTCCATCTGTATGCTTTACAGTTCCTCCACCAAACAAAGAAGCAATAGATACAGCCAACAGGTAGGGACAAAGTAAAACTACCTATTTTCTATTAAAATCTACTTACATCAAGCTTGGCTTAAAAGAATATCTCACAGTTTTTGTTGATTCCCCCCCCCCTTTTTCTGTTTTTATGTGTTACCATAATCTGAAGTTGGATTTTTTTTGTTTTTTGTTTTGTTTCAGGATTGAACAACAGTTTCAGAATGTTCTGGCCCTTTGGCACGAGTCACATGTAAACATGAAGAGTGTGGTGTCCTGGCACTACCTGACAAATGAAATTGAAGTTGTTCGAGCTGGCAATGTTGCCTCAGTGAGTGTTATGACTAGGAAGGGCTCTTAACCATTTGCTAGGATGTCACAGGATGACTGAAACAGTGTGAGATCACAAACTTGCAAACAATATTTGCAATACAAAAAAATGACACTTTCCTACATAATTTAGCACGGTTATTGCTGGAAAGAGAATCTGAGATCATTCTTGAAGTGTCCCTTGCTAATGTTTGTTGCTGTGTGGCATTACTCAGGAGAAATCAAGTCTCATGTAGGGTTTGCTTAACAGATGCCATTCCTGATGTGAAAGATTGAAAAGGATTTTATGTTAAGTGTAAATTATCAGCTGTCAAGAGGACTCCAGCTAAGGAGCAGTGAGCATTCAGAACCTTAGTTCTTTGAATTTACCATCTTAGTAATTGATTAGTATTGCTTTTTGATAAAAAAGCATCACAGGAACTGTGAGTGATGCATCATTGCTGACTGTGCTTTGGGTCTATAATCTGTTGCAGATAAAGACAATGCTGCCAGGTGAACATCAGCAGGTTCTAAGCAATTTACAGTCCCGCTTTGATGATTTTGTGGAAGACAGCCAGGAGTCCAAAATCTTTACAAGCTCCGATACCGCACAGCTGGAAAGAGAAGTTAATGTTTGCAAGCAATACTATCAAGAGCTTCTCAAGTCTGCAGAAAGAGGTAAAACTCAGCTTAGAACACCAGAAAGATGCCCTAATGGAGAGATTTTGTTCTTGATCTTGAGATCTCATTTCTCATATTGATATTGTTACTGCTTGTGTTCTTCTGAACAGTCATTTCAATGTGTGCAATTCCATTGCATAGAAAATCTTATTTTTTTTTACACTTTGTATATATTAAGCTATGTAAAAATATTGATGTGTTACATAATATACAGAATTCTACAAAAAATTTTACACCTAGGCATTTATTATGTACATTACAGCTACTGCTTAGTTCTACATTCCTGTTTTTGAATGCTGGAAAACCAGCTTGATTACTTTATTGAGTTCATAACAGAATGTCCTGCGGTGTCCCAAACCAGGACACAGAATTAGAACTTTTTCACCCTGTTAAGTCAAGGAAAACATTCTAGCTATTTTCCTATCTCCATGCCTGTAGTTACTGCTCTCTTAACTCTAATTAACACTGTATTAATACAGTGAGAACAGAAAGCTTAAAATACCTCTTCTGATTAACTGTTGAGTAGTTGATGACTTAAAGAAATACAGTAGTGCAAAGCTGATTACTTCATTAGCAAATTCACTAAACTTTAGGACAGACGTCGTGTCCTGTGTATCTGAAATGGGATTTATGTCCCTGGTGCCATTGATTAAAATAATCAGTCACTGAATTTAGCAGTGTTGCCATAGTGGTAATGCCTGTGCAGAATGATCACAGATAGTTATTTTTCATGTGTGAGGAGATGATTTAATAAAAACAAAAATAAAGTGTTTATAAGATTTACCTTAAGACCAAAATTCCAATGGAAATTGATGGCATTTTGGCCAGTCACAAAAAGTTTTGGTGAAAATGATATGATGACTTTGCTGGCTAACACATGCCTTAATTCTTTCAACAGAGGAGCAGGAAGAATCTATTTACAATCTGTACATCTCTGAAGTCAGAAATATCAGACTCCGACTGGAGAGCTGTGAGGAGCGGTTAATACGGCAGATCCGGACGCCAATGGAAAGGGATGATGTGCATGAGAATGTGCTTAGGATTTCAGAGCAAGAGGTGAGCCTTTCAGGAAGTCTGTTTTACCTAGGAAAGGTTTTATTGAAAAATAAATATATCCAGACTTTTGAGCATAAGCCAGGAAGGTTTGTAGCTTACCTTGAAAGGAGTCAAGCTTGTGTTTGTGAGCAAAAAGCTGCAGATCAATGGCAACTCTGTTAGTTTCCCTATACGTACGCTTCTCTTCAATTTTATTTCAACAGTGCCATCATCAAAGATGCAAAGGAGGGCAGACCTGTCCTCATAGTGATATGTAGAGTATATATCAGGTTGATGTAGGATGAAAACACTATCAATCACCTTTCATTTTACAGAAACTGAAGAAAGAACTGGATCGACTAAAGGATGACTTGGGAGTCATCACAGAGAAATGTGAAGAGTTTTTCAGTCAAGCTGCTGGTTCACCTTCAGTCCCTACTCTGCGCTCCGAACTCAATGTTGTCATTCAAAACATGAACCAAGTTTACTCCATGTCTTCCATTTTCATAGACAAGTATGTATTAGGCTGTCTTCCATCACATGTTTTAGGTTACAGTTTTGTCCTAAATTACAACTATTAGTATGAATAATATGGATCAAGGAAAAGGAAATTAACATTTTAATGTTGCATAAAGGGGGTACCCTGTGACAGGGAAAGGCTGAAAAAGACAAATGTGTTGAGTGTTGGTATTGATGGTTCAGTTAACAGGGGGTCTGTTTTTCAGATTAAAAATGATAAATTTGGTGCTGACGAACACCCAAACCGCAGAATCATTAGTAAAACACTATGAAACTAAGTTGTGTGAAGAAGAGGCAGTAACAGCTGACAAAAACAACATTGAAAATCTGATGGGTACATTAAAGGTAAGAGCTGGCTGGTGCCTTTTCATGGGCAAATAAAAAAAATAAGATAAAAACTATCTGTCTTGTAATACCTGATTTTGTTATGCTGCACTCCATAGTGTATCAAACCTGGCTTGTGTATTTAATTTTAGGTGATATTAGGATTGACATTTCAAAAAAAATGGGAACTTTGGAGCATTAGGATTTGGATAGGTTGAAAGCATGTTCCTGCTGTTGCAAAATACATTGAAGTATCTGAACTTGCAAAAGTAGCACTTGTTAATGCTGCAGTAAGATTTTCTTTGCTCTTCAGAAGGTAGCATATACTTAGGGTAACATAAACATATATTTATGTTATGTAAATTTGGCCAAAATAACATACTTGCTACTGCTTCGGTGTAGTGATCAGAGTTTCTTAGCAAGTTTGGCAGATATTTTTGAGAAATGGAAATACTGAAGTTCAGCATTGTTTGTTTGCTGTATATAAATCATTTTGCTGTTACAAATTATAAGCAAGGCTTTTTTGCTAGATAGAATGATTGACATCTGCCTAATATTTTTTTTTTTTAAAGCTGTAGTTTTATAATGTGAATGTGTTCATTTGCTATCTGTTTTTTGGCCTGTGTGTTGTGGGGATTGCTGTTAATTGAATTATTCTGCAGTTTATTGCTTCAGGCCCATTCTGGTGCCACTTGAGTATTTGAGCAAGCAGAAGTAAAATATTATTTGAAGCTTTTTTATTGATTCATTTATACAGCATACTTGTGTAAAATACTAATTTATAAAAGTGTCATAATTTAGGAGTTACTTAAAACTTTTTTTAATCACCTACTAGCAATGGAGATCTGAAGTAGATGAGAAAAGACAAACATTCCATGCCTTAGAGGATGAACTGCAGAAGGCAAAGATGATCAGTGATCAGATGTTTAAAGTGCACAAGGAACGTGATCTTGACTTTGACTGGCATAAAGAAAAAGTTGATCAGTTGGCTGAGAGGTGGCAAAATGTTCATTCTCAAATTGAAAATAGGTTTGTATGACTTTTTATTATAATCTGTTCATGTTTTTACTGTTTTGTAAACAGTACAGGTTTGGGGTTTTTTTTTCTGAGGAAAACCAATCAGAAATTAATGCCAAAACAGGTCTGAATAGTTTTCTGAACTTTTTCTGGGATTTGCTGGGATGAAGATCTTTATTGTGCTGTTGACAACGTTGTCTTGCTTTTCCACTGGAAATATCTGTGACTGTTAAGCTCCAAAACATGAACAAGGTGCAGAAACTTACTACTTATATGCAGATATACTGAAACACAGTGGAGATAAATAGTCTTTTTTCTTTAAAAAAACAAACCTCCAGAAATGCCTGGCAGTCCTATGGAAGGCCATCTGTTTCTCCCCATAATTAGTTCTGATGGGTTAAATTGCTGAGCTGATTCACCAGTTATGATTGGCTTCATGTTAATTTGCTTTTAATTACTCAACTGTTAAGTCTGGAAGTTCTTAGCTTCTATTGACTTCTGTGATAATTTTTGGTGCAATAACTTTTTAGTGAAGTGCCTTGTATTTTTTTAAATATCCAGTAGAGATAGTGCTCTAAATTCAGCCCTTTACTATCAAGTTGATATTGAAAAATGTTGCTCAAGTGCACATGCAGGTGTGCAGATACAGCAGAACACACCTACCTGTCTTTCTGAAGGAGATGTCCATACTTGGCAGTCCTGGAAATGCTGTTTTCTTCAGTTTCCTGTATGTAAAGGAAGCAGAAGGAAGGAAAGGAGAGATGAAGGAAAAAGCATGGGCAGGTGTCGAGGAGTTCAGTACTGTGCAGTCTGAAGATATTTTCTTTGAAATATATACAGCAATTTCACGATTATAAGCCACACCTTTTTCATTGAAGAATCCAGCCTACCCCAGTAGTGCGGCTAATCATCAGGTGTGGCTTATCTATGGACAAATCCCAGCGAAATGCCAACCTGGAAGTGAGAGCCGGCCGGGGAGGGTGCCTGGGGCTGCCTTTAAAGGCTTGGCTGGTCTATGAAAACTGTTTGCAACTTGAGCACCTGACACCAAACCCCACGCTGGTGCGATTCTGTTACTAACTCGTTACTTTGTCACACATGGATCCTCGCTTTAAAAAAAAAAAAAGAAAATGCGGCTTATATTGGAGTGCGGCTTATATTCGGGTGCGGCTTATATATGGACAAATCCCGTGGTCTACCCGGCTACCTGGATGTGCAGCTTATAATCAGGTGTAGCTTATAATTGTGAAACTACTGTACTTTAGTTTCTCATTATAGATAGCCTGGAAAAGAACACTGAAGATAGTGCTGTTGATGTAAAAGTTCACACAACAACAGAATAGCTAGCTTAAGTTCCACCTCTGATTTTTCATCAGTTGTTATGTGAAATAATTTAAATTATTAAACAGTAGTTTTATGAGGTACTGAAGTGTTCCTATTTCTTCAAGAGAGTAAGCATGAACCACATGCTCTCCTCCCAGGATTGTATCCTAAAGAGAATATTCTGAAAAATGACTGCTAATACGTATTGGCTTCTGGTGTAAATAAGACAGATTGTGGTAACTGCAGTACATAGCTGTAAACAAGCTGCTTTCTGCAAATATTATCTCTGCTTCCTACCAGCTTGACACTGATAATTATACAGAATTTATGGACAAATATTGGCTGCAGTTATCATGATCTTTTTCATGGTTATTAACTTTAAAACATGCTTAAGTATGAAACCTTAGCAAATAAAATTCTTTGCTTGCTCTTTAGTAAACTCATTTTGGCATCTTAAGAGCAACACTAGAGCAATTCAGTTTATTCCAAGTTGAACTGTAAAAGGCTGTTTAATTCTGTTTATTTTGCACTTTTGTGTGGTCATATTTATATGATCTTTTAAGTAGAATCATAGAATATCCTGAGTAAGAAGGAGCCCACAAGGATTACCAAAATCATACCATGATAACAAGTAGCAGTAAAGGATCATGAAAGAAAAACTCGGTATTTCCCTCGATATGGAAATTACTTCCAAGAAATACAGAGAACTCTATTTTTAGGTCCAAAACATGATTTAAAATTAGATGTGCATGTTCAATTACTTTTGCACATTAGCATATTTACAGTCTTTAGTTTTAGTGTAACTTCTGCTGTTTTGTGGGAGGCACAGAGAGTATGGTGAACCATTACTTGACTCCAGCATGGCGCACTCCTTCTCCATTTGTTGGTCACATTTTAAATACTCTCGCTTATTGTAGCAGAGCTGATTTCTGTAGCAGAGCCCTCCCTCTTTCTTGGGGTTTCCTGTGCTCCTGGAGTTTCAAGCAGTTGAACACAGTAATGAGGGATATATAGAGTTTCTTATGTACTAGGATTTCTCCTGGATGTCCTTTATGACAAATGGAAAGAGTTCATCAATCTGGGAGCTCTAGTGTTTCAGAAGGGAATTGGCTGTTTAATTAATGTTGCTTTGGTATGTTTATACAGTGAACTGTAACAGAGGTAAGGCATTTAAAGCCTTTAAAGCTGTATTTGTTTTTGTGTTGTATTTTTTGTCTTTAATATTAATTTTCTCCCCTTTGATTTGTCTTCTAAAATAAAATCAGGTTGCGTGACTTAGAAGGTATTAATAAATCTTTGAAGTATTATAAAGATGCTTACAATTCTTTGGACACTTGGATCCAACAAGTGGAAGATACTCAACGGAAGATTCAAGAAACACATCCTGAAAATAGCAAAGCGTTGGCTAAACAATTGAACCAGCATAAGGTATGAAAAGAATGTCACTGTGGCAAACCACTACATTAAGCACTAACCAAAGAATTCCAGTATCAGTGATCTCCATCTTGTTTATTAATATGAGGGGTTTATAGCCATCAGCCCCTACTGTAAAGCTCCAAATAATCACCAGATTTTGTGACTTTGTGTTTATAGTGCAGCCATTTATATATCACCCAGTGACTATTATCACTGTCTTATAGACCAGATTGTTTGGTCCTCAAGTGTACAAGAACATCAAAACTTTAAACTTCCTGGACTTACCACATAATGTCATATTCAGTGCTGCTTTTTTTAACTTCATGGATGTAGAAATATGTCCATGGAAGCAGACCTAAACTCAACATCTGTCTCCTGCAAGAAGGAAATGCAGTATAAATAGACAGGACAATAAATTATATGCATGAAATTATATATTCCTACTTTTGTTTTGAACTCATTCACGAACATTTAACCTGGCAGGTTTTCTCACTACTGTACTGTAAATTGATAAAGCTGAGCACATAGGCTTGAGTATAATTACTTGTACACATATTAAGTAAAGTAGATGTTAACAAACCATCTATTTAGGTTAGCTAATGTAAGACAAAGTAGAAATTTAATTATAATAGTAATAAAAATAACTTTTTAAGGTGAAAATGTGCATTCCTATTTTACAGATGCTGGTTTCAGAGATTGAAATGAAACAAAGCAAAATGGATGAATGCCAGAAGTATTCAGAACAATACTCAGCTGCTGTGAAGGTAGCAATAGCATTACCATTATAATCCTGTTTTTTGATGTCAGTATCATGTGTAATGCCAATGATTTGATGTATTTTCTCTTGCACAGGACTATGAGTTGCAGACAATGACCTACAGAGCCATGGTTGACTCCCAGCAAAAATCTCCAGTGAAGCGACGAAGAATGCAGAGCTCATCAGACTTCATTATTCAAGAGGTAAATGGGATTCTTATGACAGGAAAATGAGTCTTTGCCTAAAACAGAGTAAACCCACGAATTCAGTTTTGAATTTATTAATGATTAAATATGGTAATCCAAGAAAGATTGGGTTTTTTCTCTATAGATACATGATATAAAAAAAAATATTCTCTTTTTCCTTATGCTATATTTTGGTAGCAAGATAGTATAATGCAGCTGATTAAAAAAAGTCACCGAAATTACAAAAAGCTGTATGAGAACTGTAAACTCAGCAAAACTGCCTCGGTAAAACTGCTTCAAATTACCTCTGATTGGATCTTGATCACAGTAAGCAAGAAGTTCATCTTGACCATAGTAAAACCTACCAGATCTGGACACTTTGACAGTTCTAAGGCAAATCAGCCTCATTTAGGTGAGAAAGATTCATCTGTCTCCCTGCTAACTGTTAGAGAGAGTGACAAGCATGGCTTGCCCCTCTTGAAACCTTTTCTTACAGGGGGAAGAATCAAATGAATGTCAAGTCAAAACATTCTCTTCTGTTTCTTCTTCTTATAGATCTGCTTGTAGATCCTTCGGATATATTTGTTCAAGTGCACCTTATAGACAGCATTGAATTTTGGGGTCAAAATTAGAACTTTGGATTGCACAATCATGATTTTGAAATCAGGATAGGTTCTAGAGCAGTGTCTGCCACTCCTTTCAAGCTTACTGGGAGTGTTCACCTCTATGACACCCACCCCTCCCTCTTTGTTTCTCTACAGTTCATGGATCTACGGACTCGGTACACTGCCTTAGTGACCTTGATGACCCAATACATTAAGTTTGCAGGTGATTCTTTGAAAAGACTGGAAGAGGAAGAGGTAGGTCATTCTCTGGCAGCCAACTAAGCAAAAAGAACATCTCTGCAAACTAAATGCTATATACCTGTTGGAATAATTCACAAAGTCACCAGCAGATGTGGAAAACTAAAATTCCTCATGTAGTGCACATTATACAGGAATGTAGCAGTGTTATCATTCAGATAAGCAAAATCCTGTACCATCCATACATTTTGCCAGTTCTTCCACCGAGACAGATCATATGATTTGTTGAATTATGATGGAGATGTAGTTTAAATTTAAATATTAATACTTTCAATTTTAATAGCTTAGGACTTGATCTTTTGGATAAAAACAGACATTAAGATGAAGGCAAACTCACAGTATATACCCATGTACACATATTTTTAGAACTGCACAGTATGCATTCTGGTCCACTTAACAACCTACAAGGAAGTTCTTTCAACAGGGAGATGAGATGCCCTCTTAATTAATTTCTGAAGTTAGTTTGATCTGTTCAATCAGTTTATTTTTTCCTTCTGGCTTTCCACTGTATTAATTCCTTGGGGTCAAACACATTTTATTTATGCTTAGTGTTGGATATTTCTTGCAAGGGTAGGTTATTGAAATTAGGCAGACAAATTACTCAAAATACATACTTGCTACAGAGCAAATCTTCCAAATAATTGAGAAAAAAAACCCTCTAAAGTTTTCACTTTGTTTTGAAAACTGTCTCTCAGAAAGAGATTATATAGTCATCCTTTAAGGACTACATTGTCTAAGCATGAACTGTATAGACTGGATAAAATTGGAGAACACTGCTGTATGGGTATAAATTTTAATATGATTTTAAAAGAAAAAAACAGTTCTTAAATTAATGTTACATAATTCTGGTGCCGATTTTGTCTTCATTGCCTTTTCTTGCTATTGAATACCTCTGAACCAACACTAACAAGAGCATGTATCTTTGGGCATCATCAAGTGGTGGAGCAAACTGATGGAAATACATATTTGTTGATAAGTAGCCATTTTAACTGAGGAGGTAGCATTACTACTAATAATGTCATCAAGGATAAAAAGTCAGGCAAAGAAAAAGGATTAAGAAATCTGTGAATGTTGATAGACTTCATGTCCTTTAAGAACAAGTGGAATTTTTCAAAATATTTAGAGTTTCAGACTGCTCTGAGTCTCCAGGATTGGTTTTTTTTTTGAAATCAAGTACCCCCATCTTCCTTCCTCCTCTACCCCCTGTCAGCCTTCTGAATCTTTGGTAGATTCTTTGAAGATAACCTAAGCAGGTTTCCATTCTCAGGATAATATAATGGGTTTTTTTTCTCTTTAATCAGGATAGCAAGCCAGAAACACAATAATCTTTTTCAAAAGAGGAATGAGTTGGTTTTTTTTCTTTTGGGAAGAAAAATTCTTTACAGGCCTCTGAAGTCTGTGATTGTTCTAAGTCTTTCTTTAATGCAGTCTTTCTTCCTAAGTCTCAGTAATGGCATTAAGAAAGCAGAGAATAAGGAATAAATAAGATACTTTCCATCATATCTCAGTTTAATGCATGTGCTGTCATGCTCAGAGTTTACCAGAAGAGAATCCACTCCAGCAACCTGTGAAGTCAGCTGAAGTCTTTCAACACTGGAGATGTAATGAAGATCTTGAATTGAGAGAAGAAAAGAAACCTAATGAAAGCATGATGGATGTGGAATTTTTGCAAAACCAGATCTCTTCTAGTAAACCTGAGGACACAGAAAACAAACTGGAAATGAACAGAAGAAAATTAACTGTAGACAGATATGATAAAATCAAAACTGGTAGAACATTTAAGCAACTTCTAAATTTCAGTGGTCAGAAAAATAGCATTAGTGGCAACAGTGAGCTGCATAAAGAGCAGGGGAGTTTAATGGGTTTTGGTAACCAAAGTAAAGAAGGAAAAAATGGCAGGAAAGATTGTTTTGTTTCCACTGAAATCTGCGTGAGTGTGAACAATGATCCTGGTGAAATGTTAAATGAGCAAATTGCTAATGGAGAGAGACAGAAAACAGAGGGGAAGTCAAAGAAGTTACCTGTAGTGGAAGTGATACACAAAGCCACAGGAAACAAAA
The DNA here is from genome assembly GCA_009812075.1 of Sialia sialis. Classification (NCBI taxonomy): domain Eukaryota; kingdom Metazoa; phylum Chordata; class Aves; order Passeriformes; family Turdidae; genus Sialia; species Sialia sialis. The sequence goes on from VRYO01002297.1 coordinate 78,097,891, forward strand.
AATCAAGAAAGGCAGAGAGTCCTGTTTCAACAAAGGAAGAATGTGAGATGCAACCAGAAGCTGATTTTGAGCTAACAACAAAGATACCTGAAGTAACTCCAAGAACTGCAAAGCAGCAACATTTTTCACAGAGAACTCATTTTCAATGTCAGCATGAAGAGCATTGCTTTACAGAAAGCAAAAGCCATAGTACACTAAAATCTGAAGACAGAGAGTTTAGAGTGTGTGGTGAAAAAGGTTATTCTCTTCCAGCTGCAAAGGATGCAACATCTTTAGAAAGAGTTGCATCCTCTTTCAGAGAGCTGACAGTGCACAATGGAAGTGAAAAAACAAAATTAAATTTGCAATGTGTGAGCAATCCAGGTGTTTATCATCATGTTGAAAGGAATACTGACGAACTGCAGAAAGCATCTCTGGATAAAGATTACTTCCTCATGGAAAAAGAAATCCTAGAAAAATCAGATTTAAATTCAAATAAAGCCAAGAATACAGAGCAAGAAATTTTGGCTGTTTCTTCAGGAAATATTTCAGTGAGTCACTGTGCAGCAAAAGTCTCTGAATCCTATCCATTAGATTTTCAAGTATCACCAGTGCAGAATGATCAACATTTAGGTACAGAATTGTTAGGGAATGCTGGTGATTTAAATGCAAATGTAGGTCTCTCAGGAATTTCTTCTGGAGGAGAGGATTATTTTCCATTATCAGAACATGAACTAGCAAAAAAGCTTCGAAGTCACTGTGAGAAAGTAAGTGTGAAGAAAATACCTCAGGGTAACACTTCTGGTTTGGACCACATAAATAGAAGTGGGAAGAAGCAGAGTGGAGAAGACAGGCTAGAACAGGGTCAGAAATGCAAAGATGTATTGCTTGTTTCAGAAGGAGACAGTAGAAATGAGGGTAATAGCAAAAAGGTCCCCGGAAAAGCCACTGAACTCCAGAAAACATTTGGTGAAAAAGTAGGCATAAAAGCCTCATTTGAAAAAAAAGAAAAGCAAAAAAAGAGAGAGAAAGATAATGAAGAGAAAAGGAGCACAACTATTCTTAAGGTACCAGAGTTTCTATGCAATGCAAATTACAAAGTTAATCTAAAAATGATTCTAAATCAATGCAAATCAGCATTTGAATCACAAATGTGTCAAGGTCAAGTGATTGAGGATTGATTGAACATAATTTAAACAATGAATATGCTAATCATGTATCAATGACTGTGCATTTTGAGATGCATAAGATATTTAAGTTCTTAGAAATCAATTTTTATGTTTATTTTGTGTTGATATTTGCCATCCTTTTCTCCACCCAACTGATGCTCAGCATGTTGATTAGAACATTCAAATCTAAGAGGATACAGTTTGTTACTGTATCTATATTTTTAGATCTTCTTTTTCAAGCATATTGCATTAGTTTTTGTGAGTATAAAAGATCTCATCATATATCATTTAAAATACTTTGTTTCTATTGGGGGTTGTTCAAAATTATTATACAGGGAAATACAAAGAGGAACTGAAGAAGCTGCCTTTGCATTAGCCTTTTAAGAAATGTCTCAGATACCATATGAAAAATCAAGTAAATCTGGTAAAATTTAAGTAACCCAGTGGTTTGCTTATTTGAAAACGTTGCTGTTGTTACCCTTCATGGCCTGTTTGTAGGATCATAGGAATATAGATGTGTTCTTACTCCATGTTAGCTAACATTTGGTAACTTAGCACCAGAGTAGTGCTAATGAAGACAAGGTATGTATTGTTTCAACTCCTTGCTTAAAAGACTTGCTCTGGATCTGCCAGTATATGGAGACGACCAGCCAAGTGGTTTTCATTAGGATTTTCCTAATTACCATGTTTGCACTTCTGTGCCTGCTCTGCAGAACTAGGATTGGGGAGCACGCTGTGGAGCACAGATGTATGGGGGTTTGGATCCTGCTCTTTCTGGAGCTGCTGCATTTTGGCTATGAGATACTCTTTCTTTTCTTTTCTCTTGTCATTTGTGCTTGCAAGCTTAAATCCTTCTTCCAGATTCTGCTGATCTGGTTGAGAAATGGTAGGCCACTTTCTCCTTGGGAATTCTTGCACACTGTGTTTGGGTCATTGTTTGCTCTACCTCTTTGTTTGGAGAGAAAGCCAAAGTGAGCAGTTTGGTGTTGCTTTCTGCTAAGAGGCCTCTGACTGAAGTGAGAGACTTCAGGACTTCTTTGCTTTGTGGATGTCTTTGCCAAGGGTTTCACATTTGGCTAATGCTAACTTCCTGAAGCTTTCAAGAGAAGGTGATGGTGGTGGGAACTGCTCATCCTGCTTTCTGGACATGCCATACATACATGAGTAAGTATTTTCCCTTCTGCTTTTTTAAGAGCCTAATACGTTCCATGTGCTGTATTACAAAAAGTGCATTCCAATTTATCTTATTCTTTTACAGATTTTAAAGAGTAAGGAGGCATCTGCACGTCAGGCATATTCAGATCTAATGGCACAGCAAAACAGCACAGCTCTTGAGAATAAAAAACTCATGGGAAAGGTAAAAACCCTTGAGGAGATGTTTGAGAATATGAAGAAACAAAAAATCCAAGTGGAACAGGAGCTCCCTAAAGTGCGAGAAGCTGCAGAAAAAGAGCGAAAGAAGCAGCAAAAGGAGATGGAAGAGATCTGTCTCCAGAAGACCAAGGCTGAGCAAGAGGCAAAGCAGTGTCGTGTAGATCTAGAAAGCATTGAGAGAGAGAAAGCAGATGCAGAGCAGGAGCTGGAGTGTGTAAGGCAGTTTGTTATTCAGGCAGAGACTCAAAGAAGTATCCTGGAAGAAAACCTCCGTGCTTTTCGAAATCAAATAGAAGAAAGCACCTTTACTAGAAGAAACCTTGAGGAGCTTCTAAGAAGAAAAGATACTAACCTTCATGATTTAGAGAAACAAAAAAACACCTTGATGCAGGAACTGAAGAAAAAAACAGATGGAGAAGAGAAACTTATGAAGCTCATCAAGCAAATGGAACAAGATCTTGACTTTAAAGGGAACCTCTCAGAAATAAAGCTGCAAGAAAGACAGAGAACTGAATGTAGAAGGAAGGTTATTGAAGGCACATACTCTGTAACTAGAGAAACTTCCCTGCCAACTTTCACAGCTGGGCAAGGCAGCCAGTGTAGGATTGATTCTGAAATGATGAGTTTCCAGAAGAAACTAGAAGCCAAAAAAGTAGAAGAGCTCAAACAAAAGATAGATGAGTTGACCCTTGCTAACAAAAAAGCAGATAAAACAATTAAAGATCTGAAATATGAACTGAATGAAAGTGAGCTTCAAAAATCATCAACAGAAGAAAAATCTCGTTTATTAAAAGAAAAACTAGATAAAGTCAACAGTGAACTTAAATGCCTAAAAATTCAGTTGGAGGAAAAAGACCAAGTAGAGCAGGGATATTTGCAACAGCTGAAAGAACTGGACAGGCAGCTTCAGAGAACCACAGGTAAAGCAGAAGAGGTGATGCAAGAAAATATGGATCTTAAAAAACTTAAGATGAACTACCAGGAGGACCTGAAATCTGTTCAGCAAGAAAAGACACAGCTAAAAAGAGAAATAGAGGAATTAACCAGATCACAGACAAAAACTGAAATCACTATCAAACATTTAAACTCACAGATCAGTTCTCTTCAAAAAGAGAAGCTGGCAGCTGAACACAGAACTCAGTCATGCAAAGGAGAAGCAAATAATCTTCAAGACCAATATAGGATAATTAAAGAACAGTTGCTTCAAAAAACAAAAGTAGAGAAGGAAAACCAGCACGAAATTCAGATGCTGAAGAATGAATTAACAAAAAGCAATCAGGTTTCAGAAACACTGAAGCAACAAATAGAAAACCTTAATAAATGGAACACTGAAACAAAACTACTGATGAAACAAATTCAATCTGAATCAGAGAAGATGGCTTTGGAAAAACAAAATATTCAGAGGAAAAATGATGCCTTGAAAGCCCTAGCAGATGGTTTCAAAGAACAGTTGCATACAACAAATGAACAATTGCACAAACAAACAATAATTGAGCAAGAACACATATGTAAAATCAAAAGCCTAGAAGTTGATCTTGCAAAAGCAAAAGACTTAGCTAGTGACTATAAACAAAAATGTGATAAACAAAATGCTTCTGCCCTTAGCATTGACTGGGAGGTTAAAAATTTAAATGCTCAGATGAATGCTCTAACTGTGGAAAAGAGAATGAGTGAGCAGAAGATAGCGCTACAACAAGCTCATGTGCAAGAACTAACTAGCAAATTAAAAAAATTGCAGGATGAACTCCATCAGAAGACTATGGATGAACAGATGGCACGCAAGAAGATGATTCTGTTTCAGGAAGAATCCATTAAGTTTAAACACTCTGCAGAGGAATTTAGGAAAAAAGTTGAAAAATTACTGGAATCCCATAGCATCACAGAAAAGGACATATCTGGTATAAAATTAGAATGCGTTGCTCTTCAGCAAGAAAAGCATATGGCTGAGGAAAACATCATGTTGTACAAAAGGCAAATGGAAGATCTGCAAGAAAGGCTTAAAAAATGTCAGGAACAACTACAGCAAGGCAAGCAGGCTGAAATGGACTATCACCAGAAGTGCAGGAAACTCGAGGAAGAATTGGAAGCGCAGAAGCGCCTGGTTGAGAGCTTGAAACAGAAGATGGATCTGCAGGTCAGGGAGAGTGAACACAGGTTTCTTTCATTTCAGAATGAAGTTCAGCAAAATAAGCTCCAAGATTCAGGATTTAAACTGAGCTGTGAGAGGAGAGGGAATGATTTCAGTTACCTGACTGAGACTGCAGCTAAAGAATTTGAACAGCTTCCTTCACGGACAAAACCAAGCTCACCTTTATTAAGGCAGAAACAGGAAAGATCAGGTTTCAAATCTGATCAAATAGAAGAAAATACATTATATGTGAGCGCTGATGATAAAGTACCAAGAGAGGTGCAGTTTCAGATGTCAAGCATAAACCAATCACTAGAAGATTCCAGTTCCCAGTCATTTACAGAGTTTGTTTCACAGATGAGTACGCAGTTGCAGATAACCTTTGATAAAGCAAGCCAAATCTCTGGGACATCTGAAAGGGACACATTGAGAAACAGGAACCTACACAGTTCCAGACAAACCATTAGACGCGGAGAAGACACACAGCATGATTTGGGAGTGGTAAAACTGCATCCCTTGGAGGTACACACTACATTTTGTGAGGGTTTGCCTTCCTAGCGGTGCCTTTCACTAGTCCATTTGGTTGGTTTTGGTTGTGCTTTATTACTATTCTGTTTAGAATTTCTTATGTTCCAACCTTGGTGAAGGGAACCCCTTTTGTCTTACATAACACAAAAAAAGCCTTATATTACTACCAGTTTGTTTGTTAATGTCTAAGAAAGATTGTTTTAAAAAATTGTATTAAAAATAGGAATTCACATACACTGTTGTATTATTGGTCAAAGTAAGCTCTGATTAACAAGCAGTAAGCTCATATAGTGACAAACAACAGTTACTGATGATTAGTCTAGTCATATTCCTGTTATTGAATAAATACTTGAAATGGCAAATGCGCTTCAAAACTCAAGCTCTTTATATCTCTCTGCTCGCCAGTCCTAGTAGCAGTTCTCCTTTCTGACTTGCATTCCAGTTCTTCCTTTGGAGTCTTTGGTGGTGGATTTAGGAGTGAATTATATACAGCATAGTCTGCAGTTGCATTTCTCACTGTGTCAAAAACTTCCTATTTACAGATAGTGAAGAACAAGCACTATGACATGCATGTTGAAGTCACAACATTAAACCAAGAAAATGACAAGACTTTTGATAATGAAGAGAGAATGTTTCAGGGATACAAAACTTCCGAAGGGTTTAGGAAAGAAGACTTTGCAAAGATGAGCTCTTTCTTAGGAGAAGAGGTTTTGAGAACTGTTGATGATGCTACTCAGCTGGAATATTTTACAGAGGAATATGATGCTATTAAATTTCAAGGTCTCCGACATGATGTAACTGCCAGGCAGTTGACTGAAGTTAAACTTTTAGACAGGCTCACTGTTGAGCAGCTCATTTCAGGGCAGAAAACTATTGATGAGGTTCAGAAAAGTCTTGAAAAATTTTTAAGTAAACCTACAGCTATAGCTGGGCTCTATCTTGAATCCAGCAAAGAGATACTCTCTTTTGCTTTAGCGGCGAAAAGAAAAATCATAGGAAAAGCACTGGCCTTAGCGTTTTTAGAGGCCCAAGCAGCTACTGGTTTCATTATTGATCCCACAACAGGTCAGAAATTCTCTGTTGAAGATTCAGTTGTTAGAGGGCTTGCAGATAGTGAATTCAAGAGTAGACTGCTTGAGGCAGAGAAAGCTGTTTTGGGTTATTGCTGTTTGGGGAAAGTACTGTCTGTATTTCAGGCTATGGAAGCTCAGCTTCTAGAAAGACAAAAAGGTAAAAATATCCTTGAGGCACAAATTGCATGTGGGGGGGTTATTGATCCTGTAAGAAGTGTTCGGGTACCTCCAGAAGCCGCTGTGCAGCTTGGCTTGCTTAATAACACAATTTTAAAATTTTTGCATGAACCTTCAAGTAATGCAAAATGTTTCCACAATCCAAATAACAGGAAAGCTATGTACTACTGTGATTTGCTGAAAATGTGTTTGTTCAGTGTAAGCAGTAAATGCTTTCTGCTTCCAGTTGGTGAAAGGAAAATAAGCAGCCCATCAGCAGAGAAAAGTCATAAAATTTCTGTAATAAATGTTGACACAGGAACTGAAATGACTTCATATGAGGCTTATAAAAAAAACTATATTGATAAAGCTACGTATCTTGAGCTTTTGAAACAGGAATTTGATTGGAAAGAGTCTACGTGTTTTGACTCTGATGGAAACTCTTTTCTTTTGCTTACAGATCTTAAAACGGGTGTACAGTTTAATATTGAGGAGACCTTAAATGAGGGTAGAATTGACAGAGCATTAGTCAACAAATATAAGGAGGGCCTCATCACAGCTAATGAGTTTGGTGATATTTTAGTTAGCAGTTCACAGCCAAACAAAGACTTAAACAGTCCTATTGCAGGGTTCTGGCTTTCAGAAACCAATGAAAGAATTCCAGTCTTAAAAGCCTCACGCAAAAATTTGGTAGACAGAGTTACTGCTCTCCGGTGCCTTGAAGCTCAGGTTAGTACTGGAGGTGTAATCGATCCATTTACGGGGAAAAAGTACAGTGTTTCAGAAGCTTTGCAAAGGGAGCTAATTGATGATGCTTGTGCCAAGCAGATCCAGCAGTGTGAGCTGATCTTCACTGGGATCATTCATCCTGTAAGGAACACTGTTATGTCAGCTGTTGAAGCTGTGCATTTCAGTGCCATGGACAAAGAAATGGGCATGCGCTGCCTGGAGTATCAGTACTTGACTGGTGGCTTGATAGATCCAAAATCCCATTCCAGACTAACGATGGAGGATGCAATTAAGAACGGTATTATCGATGCTATCACAGCTACAAAGATGAAGGATGAAAAATTGCACATTAAAGTTTTAACATGTCCCAAAACCAAGAAGAAGATAACCTACAAAGAGGCTTTAGACAGAGCTGTTTTTGACTGCCACACTGGGCTGCGGTTGTTAGAAGCAGCTCAGCCCATGAAAACAGGAATTTCCAGTCTTTACTATAATTCATAGTGGACAGAAGATATTTGGACTCATTTTGGGTTCTGCTTTACAACCTGTTAAGGTTAAGGAAAATATCTTGTGATGACCTTTATGGAAAATTATAAGTGGTATTTTCTACCATTAATTAGTTTGTGTAAAACTATTTGTTATGAACAGCTAATTAGCAAAAAACCACTGAAACTGGAATTAAATATTACTTATTGCAAAACTGAAATTTATAGATAGGCAAATTCATAATTTCAAAATACAATCTATGTGTGTTCAGACTTTACCTGAAGGCCTTGTCTGCCATTATCTTCCATGTAGGTAGTGTAAATGAGAAATTATACTGTAGTTGGTGAAGCTAATATTAGTTCAAAGTGGGTAGATTTAGGTGACACAAGAGTCATATTCTTACATTAAAGATTGAAAGGGATTGCCCATTTTGTGAGTGAACACTGTAGTATTTCATGTGACCTGTCACTTAAATTAAAATTACAAATCAGTCTGCAGATACCATTTGTTTTACAAGAGTGGCAATAAAATATGCAAGGATTAAATCTGCAGTGCAGTAAGTACACACATCAGTACTTTTTCTCACACTGGTATTTCATTAATTTTAATGGGCTGTTTACACAAAAAAAGTTGTGTTTCCTGTCCTGAGTTTTCCTCTTATTTCATGTTTTTTTTTTTCTTAGAATTGTTTTCTGCTCTAATAAGCAAATGAATTTCAATTGCATAACAAACTTTAAAAAAATCCATTAAAATAAAATGTTTTCATTTTTACTTGTGGTACATGGAAGGGCTTAAGCAAGTTTTCTCAGTATTGATAAATGTCCATCTAACAGATTGTACTTATATGAAAAGGTAAATGTTTTCCTGTGCAGAAAAGGATGAAATGTCTCAGTGTTTTACTCTTATTTTTTCTTGTTTCTGTAGACATAAAAGCAATGTATTCTTCCTCACTGTAATTTGGTGATCCATGTGCATAATGTACAAAAGACTGTTATGCTATACTGGTTTTACATATCCTTACCTGAGGGTAATGCAAAGGCAGCAATTCCAAGATACTCTTATATGCAATTGCTTTTTAGATTTTATCTGCTGAGTAATGGCTGGGAAGCTGTGCTTTTTCTTGCTATCAATCATTTTATAATGATTGCATGTGTGTATGAATAAGCACCTTTATCATAATTAAAAATCACTTGAGGTATTATTTTGTTATTGTTTATAATTATGTGGCATTTTTGTTCCTACATCAAAGTGTCATAGCAATGCATGTGGTGGTAAATAAAAAAGATTTATGTTTATGTGGTGATAACAATGACATTCTGATAGAATTGTTTTTACAGACATTAATGTTACATACGTCAACAATTTACATTTACGTGTTTCTTTACAATTCATGGCACTCATCAGAAATCAATGGAAGAGGAAAAGAAGGAACATGTTGAGAAAGCTGGGGATTTACTGAAATGGGTGTCAAACCTCAGCAAGACACTCAGCAAAGAAGAAGGAGAAAAGGCTGAAAAGACAGATTTACCTAAGCAGCAGGTACACATATGTCTTTTGATAGAGCACCACTTCCTCTTTTTAGGTTTTTGCATGAACTGAAATGCCAAAATAATCCATAAATACTATATTTTTCCCTACAAATCACCATCCACATTTTCTTCAGGACATAATTTCACATTTGGTTGTGAGTAAGGAGTTGGGTAAATAAACATCAATGTTTAGGGACACAAGCATGACACTGCTTTTTACAGACCTAGCATGTGACATATTCTGACACTAAAAAATCTTAGTTTGGAGAAACTGGGCCGTGCACACTGTATTTCAGCCTTTGTAGAGGAAGAATGCATCCTGTCAGGATGGCATTTTGGCCACACCTAGTTGGAGGGGCCCTGAGGGCCAAGTTTCTGTTATTTGCTTTTGAAAAGTTAATCTGAGGGAGCCTCTTAAGGGACAGTCAAAACTGCTGTCCTAGGAAGCACAGCAGATATTGGCTGAGCTCTCTGCTGCCACACTAGGCTGTTGGAGTGGCCCATCTTGATGCCTTTCTATTTAACAGGACATTGTCGCTGGGTGCAGTTGGAACTCTGATCACAAATTTCCAGCTGTGAGTTTCCTGTCATTTCTAGGCCCTCCTCTGCTGGGCTTGCCCCATGAAATAGCTTAATTACACCTAAAAGGGTTTCAGGAGTAGAAGGTTTACCTGCACACTGAGCACAGGGACAGAGCAGTGTCTTGTCCACATCCCTCAGTGCAGTGCTGGGTGTGTGGTCAGGCAAACATGATTTTGGCCCTCTTGGCATCCTGTTAAAAAAAAAAAAATGGAACAGGATATTAAAAAACATGGTTTTGTTTTGGTGATACTTTCCGGTGCAAGAGCCACTGGACCAGCATGCGCATAAATCCAGCTTGCTGTTGGGAAGGTTGGCAGCCCTGATGACCACTGCTTTGGCTCGTAGCTTGTTCAGAGAGGACCAGTGCTAGCTCTGAGTTTGTCCCTCTATCTACAGGAGGAAGTAAGCTCGTACTGATTTGAACATATCGATTGGTAAAGTGCTAGTAGTTAAAATCAGGATTTGCAAAAGCATTCAGCGCTGTTCCTTTTCTGCCCCTGTTAAAGACTGCACTGCAAACCTTTAACACTGCTGGGCCAGCACTCAAGTCCATAGGACATCTCAGCTTACCACTGCAACTCTGGGTGTCATCTCTTCTACCCAGCCTAAGGCTCCTGTGAGCTGGCTGTCTTGGCTTCCCCTGGGAGATGGATGTTTGCCCTGTGAAATGGCTGGCGAGGTATCTGCACCTTTCACAAGTGCCTCGATTTATGTCTCCACTGACAAGCAATAAAGCCTTGACGAGTTGTGTGGCAGCACGTGGAAAGTGGTGATTTCATAGCTGATGTCAGCTGAAATGTATTTCACACGGGAGGCTGGCTTGCTGTGGGCTGTAGCCGGGGTGATGGGAAGAGAAGCTGATGGCTAGTGACACGGTGCACACAGCAGCCACGCTGGATCCCTGAGTACAGTGGCTCTCGTCAGCACATCTGCTCATCACATCTGCACATCAGCCCTCTCCCCTCATCTTGCATAGCGCATCCAGGGTTTCTCTTGGTTCCCGTGCAGGCAGCACAAGTGATGAGATTGTAGCTTGCTGGTGGTGATTGCAAAGGGAGACTTTTTGGGCCCTTGGATTCAGGGCATGCAAGGACAGATTGGCTGCATCCACACCCAAGTGGATGAGGGGCCCAAGCAACTTGCTCAAGACCCAGCAGCTATGTTGAAAATATCTCTGGTCTGCAGAACACCCTTTTGATAATTTGCCTTTATTTATCCAAAATGAGTGCTTTCCTTTGAAGAGACTGCATGGTGTTTCTCAGGAAAGTTAGAAGATTAAATTCCCACAAGGTCCTCTACCAGAACAAGTCCTGTAGTGGTGACGACACAGAGCTGATAGTGTGGGGAATATTAATTCATTTTTCCAGGTGTCTTATATTACATTTGTCTCTGTTACTGAATTTCATGAAGGCTTGTGGTTTTCTGATATGTTTCTTCAAAAATTTGTTCTCTCTCATTTTGGTGAGCAGCTTCTTGAACATGACTGTTGTACGCAATCTTTATAAAGCTGCTTAAACTGTGCCAACTATAATATGTTATTTTAAATTATTGATTAATTTTCCTTCAAATAACATTTTGAAATATTTTATTTGTTTTGCCCAATAGTTTTCTGAAAACAGCTTGCTTAATCAAAAGGCATATCACAAGGATTTACTTATACGTAAATGATACAATTCTGATAAATAAGATTGTTCTAAGAAGAGCCAGTTTTTTGGAAAAAATCAAGCTTTTATATTATTGAGATAAGTAGATACAAATAAGGTTTTGTTTGTTTTTATCTATGTATTATGTATTATTTATTTATTTATCAATCTTGAACATAAGTTATTTATTTTTCAGATTTTCCTTCATGAAATGTCAACCAAGAAAGAACAAATAGCTGAAGCTCTGCAGACTACTCAGTCATTTTTAGCTAAGCACAGTGACAAGTATGCCATTTTTTATTTTTCAAATAATGTAAATTAACTGAATCAATACATACTGTTTGCTTAAAAAGTTATAGTTCTAATTGCATTTCATGTACATTTTGATGTTTTTTTGTCTTCCCATTTGGTGAAGCTTGATGCAATTGTGTTTATTTCAAGAATTTGATTTTGTATAGCTCTGGTCGTCTTAAAAATATTAGATATTTAAGTTTTTCATTTGAAATCAAAATAATTAACAGATTTATAGTAAGTTAGTACTGGAACTACCTATCACAAGATTGTTTCATTGTGTCTGAAAATAGATGGTTTAAATTACTAAATTGCTGACGTATCTCATGACTCCTTACTGATTGTTACTTGTTTTGATTGGTGATCAGTAGACAAAGGCCCATGTAAAGGTTAAATGCTTCTTTTCCTGAATAACTGCAATCAGATTGTAGCTTTCTTGAACATCTTTTTTATTAGGCTGTATTTTTTCCAGACTACTTGTCTGGAATTGTAATAATTTCTACTTGCCATTTTTAAGTAAAGGTAGGCAGAGCACTCCCAACAAGTCACAAATTACTCAGAGATTTCCTCCTTCCATTTTTTTTTTTTCATAATAGAATGACAGATGAAGAGAGACATGAAATGGAAAAGCAAGTTAGATCCCTCCAGGAAAGCTATAGCTTGTTATCCAATGAAGCTTTGAAGCAGCTGCAGGAAGCACATCTGGGTGATGAAAAGATGGAAGAGAAGGTAATAAGATTCAAACTTAGATTTCAGTTTCTCTTCAGATTTGCTGCATGGTTTTCAAACCACACATAATCAGCAAAAGAAGAAGCTGCAATTAACCATGTGTGGAAGGAACTTGATTTTTAATTGACTGAAGGTGTGTATTTGCTGTGAAATACTGGATGTGACCTTACCCGTGCACATGAGCATTCTATTCATCAGACTTCTTTTGTGAAGAGTCTTAATAATGTGTGCCTTGCATGAAGAAAGATCAGCAAATCATTCATTTCTTAACTCTTCTCTTAAAAGCCATTCTTTGACTGCTAGATAAGTCTGCGTTTCTGCTGCAAAAATGACACTGTAAAATAACGTTACTTTCTCCCATATATCATTCTGAGATGTCCTAGAAGTGATCGACTTTCAGTTTTTATTAAATTTTTTTTGGGTATGAAAATGGGAAGGCATAATACAATTAGCCCTGAGACACTATGAATATGTGTGTTAATGGGTATTAGTTCTAAATATGGAGTATTCTCATGTAGATCTAGAGGTAGAGTCTGTGTAAGGAATTAAAATAATGTTGCCAAACTGACTTCATGCTTTCCATGCAAACTAAATGCAGTATTTGTTGCTAGAGTATCTGATTCCATATTGTTGAGTGTGTATACAGAAATGCTGTATGCTGTAAACATGAATAGCATGGTTGTGTTGAATCACATACTGTTTCCAAATATTCTAACCTTTCACAGACATTTATAGCATGAAAATATGCCTTTCAGGTATATGTTCTATTTGCCCTCTCTGCAACCATTTCTTCTATTGTCTTTCACTAACCCTATTTATGTATGCAAAGCATAGGTTTTCAATTCACAGATGCATGTTGGTTTTAAATCTTTTATCACATCATGTGCTGTTGAATGACTGACATAGATCACTTGCGCATTTGAGCTGCTAACATTCACAACATCCCTCCAGGCCTGGTAAGTACATGTTTTTATGTTTAGCATGCATTCAAAATCAAAAATTTTAAACATCCAGTCCAAAAATGATGATAACTTTTCTTTTATATTCCCTTTTAGGTGAATAAAGTCATTGCTGGTGTCATTGACCAAACAACTGGACAAGTCCTCTCAGTCTTTCAGTCTGTTTTAAGAGGTTTTCTTGACTATGACACTGGAATTAGATTGCTTGAGAATCAGCTGATTCTTTCTGGAATAATTTCTCCAGAATCAGGAGTGTGTTATGATTTGGAAGAAGCTAAAGCCCATGCCTTAATTGATGAGCACATTCTGTTGCAGTTGCAAGAATTAAGTAATGCAAAGAAGCTTATATCAGAATCATCATTAGCAAATATTCCAGTTGTTTCAGCTTTAGAACAATGTTTGATTTCAGAACCTCTGGCTGTTAAAATTCTTGAGAATCAGCTTTCAAGTGAGTATTTGATTTTGCCATCTACTGGAGAAAAGCTGTCTTTGCAGAATGCTTTCCAGAGAAATCTCATTTCTCCAACATTATATTCAAAACTCCTGGAAAGACAAGATACCTGTAAAGATCTCATAGACCCCAACTGTGCTGAGAAAATTTCCCTTGAACAGATGATTCACAGAAGCATAATACATGAAGCAACAGGGTTAAGACTTCTACCAGTGAAACCGCAAGAAAAAGGCAGAATTGTGTTGAAATGTGGAAGGAGGGTGACTGTTTTGAGGGCAGCCCATGAAGGGCTCATTGACAGGGAAACAATGTTCAGGCTGCTGGGTGCTCAGTTGATGTCTGGAGGTATCATTGACCCCGACTCAGGGAAGAGAATGACTGTGGAAGAGGCCATGGGACAAGGGATGATAGATCAGGACACGGCGTGCGGGATCCTCACGCATCAGGTTCAGGCTGGTGGAATCCTTTGTCACCGCTCAGGACAGCGCCTGACTGTTGATGAAGCTGTGCAATGCGACTTGATATCCTCTACCAGTGCTCTGCTGGTACTGGAGGCACAGAGGGGCTTTGTGGGACTCATTTGGCCTCATACTGGTGAAATATTCCCCGTGTCAACTTCTTTGCACCAAGATATGATTACCAATGAGCTGGCATTCAAAATACTGAATGACAGAAAGAAGATAGCTGCACTTTACATTCCAGAAACTTGTGAAATAATCAGTCTTGACAAGGCTGCAGAATCAGGGATAATAGACAGTAATACTGTCTCTGTTTTGACCACTGTGACTTTACCAGATAAAATGCCCAATGTAGAAGAATTGAAGTCCCCTTGTAAAAATGCTGCAAAATGGTTATCAACTTTTGAATTTCTGCCATCTGTATTTCATGACTGTGAGGGGGAACATGAAGATTCTGGCACAGGAGATCCTGTATGTCATGATCTAGATCAAGCTAGGAAAATATTCATGTCTTACCTGATGGTAAATAGTTATATGGATGCAAACACTGGACAGAGACTTTTGTTATATGATGGACAGCTGCAAGAAGTCATCAGTGTGTTGCTGGAAGGCGATGGTGCTGGGTACAATGCTGGTGTGTCAGAAATGGAATTTAGTAACAAGCATGCAAGCTCAAAAGGAATTCACCTTAAATCAGCAGACAGTGTTCAGGGTGATGTTTCAGGTGTTGAGAATTCGTGTAATAACAGAAAATGTAATCAATTTGATGATTTTGGGAATTACACATCTTCACAAGGAGATCTTGTGTGCAGGCCAGATGTTTGCAATACTTTTGGTACTGAGCAATCAGAAGATACACAGGAGATGCAGTTAACTATCCCTGCAGAACTCAGAAATGTAGTAAGTAGCATTCAAAATTCCACGAAGAGAAATGAACTCAGAGGTGTTTTGGAGGTTTCTGGGTGGGCAGAACCCTATAAGCATAACAATCAGCAGACAAATTCAGGAAACATTGAAGGATATCTTCCAAATGAGTCAAACACAGGACTTTTAACACAAACAGCAAAAGAAGGGATTTGTGTGGGAGACAGTCTGGATCATGAAAACAAGAATGATACAACATTACAAAATTCCTTGAGCATGAATAATTTGTCAGATAATGAAACATGGAAGGAGCTGGAAAGATGCATGGAATATGGACCTGACAGTAGTAGAATGGTACTAGATAACAGCAAGCAGGATAATTCTCAGAGCCATCTTGGTTCATCCATCAGTGCAGACACTGAATATAGACTTCCAGAAGAACTGGTTAGTCAATGTGGTGTCACACTAAAGTTTGAAGACAATAGAAATGGTGCACAACTTCTACAGGAATTTGCAGGTCCATCCCTAGAGGACTGTCTTTACATCCATGGGAGGCCATCCCTGGAGGATTGTGCTGATTTTCAGAATAAAGTGTGTCTAGAAGACAGCACAGGCATGCACCACAGGCTTTCATTGGGTGGTGACACTGTCATTCATGATGGACCACCTCTGGGAGACAGTAACAGCGCAGCACCGAGGCTGCCCGTAGAAGAAAGTGATCTTGAATTCCACAAGTTAGTGCCGTGTGACAGCAGTTCTGACTCATCAGTGGAGGGGGATGATGGCATCCCACAGCTGGAGAACAACTGCCTGCAGCATGTTTGTGGGGAGGTAGCCTCTGAGGAGGACAGCTCTCAGCTGGATGATGGTGATGATGAAGCCTATGAAACACCTCGGGGTGGTGACGATGATGACAGTGATGTCTATGACACTCCACAAACCGATGATGATGTTGTTTCCTCTGACACTTCTCAAGGTGATGAGGGGTTTGATACCTTGCAGTTGGGGGATGATGATACACCAGAGCCAGAACTGGTGGGAAGATCAGTTCCATTAGGTTTTCTGGAGGAGAGAGGTGGTCGAATAACTCTAAGAGAAGAGACCAACTCTTTTCAAGAACTTGCAGCTGATGCTGAAGAGAATGTTCATGTCAATGTGAAAGGGCAACCTGTGAGCATATCTATATCTTCTGCAAATGCTAAAACTATAGAAAAAATCCCTGAGGAATGGGAAAGAACAGGGAGTTTTGGAGAGAAGGAGCAAGAGTTGCCAGTTACTGTTAAGAGTAAAGGAAGTAAGGAAGGAGGCATGAGCTATTTACAGAGAATATATGAAGCAGATGTACAAGACAGGATTGAGGAAGGTGAAATGAAAGCAGAAGGTGAACTGTGTGAGGAGGACTCTGAAGGTACACAGGAGGGGGAAGATTATGAGGAGGATTATGATAGTGATGATGACACTGACACTGATTCTGACAGTGAAGATGAAATGGATATTTTTTATTCACATCAGCAATGTAAAGGTGACCAGCTGTTAATGTCTGTAGAAGATGTGAAAAGGAGCAATGAAAACAATCAGAATGTTGATGACTGCTGCTATTCTTTAGGGCACAAGCCAGGATATACTTTGCAATTCCAGTCTAACCATGAAAATGGAAAACTATCCTCAGTAATATGTGAATCAATGTCAAATATTTCTGAAGAAAAATTTGTTGGTCTTTCATGTACCAGTGAAGAAGACACACAGCAGGAAACAGAAGATGAATATGGCACTTGTGTCAGAAGTGACCACAAGCCACAAGACACTACCGAGCCTATTCAGTCTGAAAATACCTTTGACACTAAATGGATGTCCATGAAGAGTGAAGAGAATAATGAAACACAGTTTAGGGTACCAGGTTCTCAGCTTCTTGATGGTACTGTGAAATCTGACATCAGTGTGACAGCCTGCCTACGGCAAGCTACTGATGATGACCAAAGTACCTGGACAAATTTGCTTCTCTCAGAATGCTTTATTGATGGTGTGAACAAAGAAAATAATACCATGCCAATATTAGATTCAAATCATGGACAAAGACAGAGAGAGGCACTACTTGCAGAAGAAAACATATTAAATTCTGTGGAACAACTAAAGGAAAGTTCATCTCGAATGGATAATAAATTCCTTACAGATACCCCTCATGTGGGTGATAATAGCTCATTTAGGGATCCAACACATCCAGTAACCAGTTGGAACCATGGTCAAATAGGAGAAGATTGTGAAATTCTTACAGAAAATAAAAATAGAGTAAATACTACAGAAGAATGTGGTATCATGGGGCTAAGTAATAGTCCCATTCAGATGGAAAACCTTGGGGAAATATTTGATGCAACAGTAATTAAAGCTTCTAGAGAAACTCCTGTTGCAAGTAAAGAAAAAGTAAATGTTGATCAAGCTTTTCTTGACATTCAAGGTGCAAGTTCAGATGAATTTAAGAGAGATGTTAACATTTCTGCTTCTTTAAAACAACATACAACATGCATAAAAGAAGATGGCCATTCAGAACTCAATAAAACTGAATTCTGTTTTGAGGACATTGAAAGAGGGGAAAAGGGTATACAGAATAAAAAGGATTTTCTGCTAAATGTGGAAGAAATGCATTCAAGTGAATTTAGCACTTACTCTTTTTCCCCACTTGATAGAGTTAAACCAAAGGAGATTAGCATAACTAAAGAAACAGGGAGACTTAATTGTCAAAATGCTGACAATGTTCTTAGAGACATTCCAGAAAACAGAAGCAGCAATGAAAGTGAAATTTTCCCCACAAAACCAGATGCTTTAGGAAGTATTGAGGTTGCCAAAGAATTAGGGGACGGAAATGAAGTGTTGCCTACTGGGGGACATACTCACACCACTGATATTTCCTCTGCAATTCTGAGTAGCATAGGGACTAAGTTGAATTACAATGCCCAGAATGAACATGAGATGCTGAAAAAGACAAAGGGAGAAAATGTCATGGTCAGTGAGACTTCCTCCTTTGGAAATGGTTTCAAAAAACAAGTGACCACGGAGTCATTGCAAAAAGAAATGGGACCCTGCAAAGATTTTCAAGTAAAGGAAGGTATTTCACAACCAGCAGATCTGTCTGACACACTAATGGAAGACTTACAGAATATATTAGAAAGGAAATTGAAAATGGGACACATTTACTGCAAGCAGGAAGGTGAACCCCTAAGTTACTCTGATACCAGAAGTTTAATGGAAAATTTGCTTAAAATGGTTAGAAGCACTGAGCTTGCGAGTGACATTCCTAGTGGCTCAAACCTGAAGCAAATAAGCAATGCTATTAGAACTGCATTGATGGTCACCACACTGTGTGCAGAGCCCCAGGACAGTGATGCTCCTTCACACCTCTGGCCTGACTGCAGAAGTCCTGATCTCCTTCATGACATTCTGAAGCAGGAATCCTGCAAGCAAAAGACAGCTGCTCCAGATGAAAGGAGGAGTAGAACAGACATAAAAGCTCCTGTTCCCAAGCTTGCCGCCACTGAACTTCAGGAAATTTTTCAAATCTCACTCGGAGATGAACGTACAAGCAAGTTAGAGGAGCTGATAAATGGTTTGCTTATGAGCTCACAGGGTGCTGGTACCACCACAGAGCATGAGGGTAAAGGCAAAGGAGATGGGCTTTATTCTCTTTCCTCAACAGAACAATCAGGGCTTGGATCAGGAACTGATGAAGAGAAAACATTGGCAGATAACACAACCACTGCTTGGAAAAGCGACCAGGAGCATGGGAAGACAGAAAGCCTGTCCAAATGCTTAACTGAGCCTGTTTTGAAGACAAAAGAAGGAGTTGTGGGAGACACCCCCACTAGCATGGTAAGTAACAAGAATATGTGCTCAGTGTCTTGTGTTAATGAAATCGTGTGGATCTTTCTCAGTGCTGCAGAGAACAACTGAACTGGAAAAATGGTTGAAAAATTAGATTATAAATTTAAAATTAATCATAATAAACCCAAGGACTTTTGTTGCTTATTTTCAAGTCAGTTTGGAATATCTTTTCTTATTTTTAAAACTCATTTTCAGTTTGATGGAGTACAGCAATGTTCAAAGTTAACAGAGAAAATGCAAGAACATTTGGCAGTGCTTCAAGATATGCAAAACCACCTGGATAAACAACAGCCCATTAGTAACAGCCTGGAAATACTAAAAGATGAACTGGAACAGCTAGAGGTAAGAAAAGTGTTCTTTATGCTTGCACTTCAGTGATGGGTGCTAGAAATAGCCCTTAGATTTCAAAAGAGATATTTGAAATGTAATTAAAGCAAGTCAGATTTACACATTTTTCCTAGCAACTTAATAATTTTTTATAAATTCTCTTTGTAGTCATTTGAATCAGGACTGGCTACCTTTGCAGTTATCCTAAAAAACGACATGAAGTTGGCAGAAGAATTCTTAAAGTCTTGTAACAGGGATACTCCAGAAGAGAAGCTTAAAGAGCTGAAGATAAGCTATGACTCTTTGCAGGAAGCATTTTTGGTGGTCTGTGATAGATCCTCAAAACGAGCAAAACAAATAGTCTGTGCTGTTGACTTGGAAATGGTATGTGTTTTCCCTTGATTTTCTTCAAGGTGATTGGTCTAAAATAAAGGAATTCGGCTTTTCTTTATTTTATCTTAGTATAAAGATACATGTATGATTCAATTTTATATGGTAGAAAATGTGTCTAGACTCCAGGACCATAAATAAATATACAACTTCCCTTTTCTAGTCTAAGCTTGCAGGATTACATCAGCAACTTTTAGACCAACTGCAGAGATTTTCAGACTGGATCACAGAGAACAATAAAATCATGACTGACTTCACAATGAACACTAATGATATAGAAGAGATGAAGAAAAGTTTACAGCTATTTAAAGTAAGTGCTCCTTATGGCAGGTGTTGATGCTTCTGCAAAAGTTGCTCCTTATTATTAATTATTAGCTAGGGGCTTTTCCCTTCTCAATAACCTCTACTGCCCAAAGAGATGAGTAAAAGTAATTATTGAAGAAGACAACTATTTGATAATACAATAATAAAATCTTGTTGATTTGCTTTTTCACTTGAAAAAAAATTTCATAGAGTTAGGATTATTGAGAAAGCTCTTGGTTCTACTTACATTGATTACAATAAATCTGAGCCTTTTAGAAATCTAATTTATAATACAAATATTTCAGTGATTAAAATTGGATTTTTATGCCTTGGGTTCAGAATCTTCACTGAAGTTTAATTGTCTTCCAAATCAATTATATGTGAGAACACAAGATGGGAAAAGATAAAAAGGTGCCCTCATTACACACTCCATGACATGAGTAATGGAAAACAAAGCCCATCAAGTTTTTAGTGAAGTTCATATACGTCTATATGTATGAAAAATAAAAATATTTTGGCTGTTTTAATGTGCTTAAATAGAGTTCCAGAGAAATGGTATGGCCATAGGGGCTCCATACTATGTAGCTGTTACAGAATTTGCCACCTTGCTGGAAATGGTGACATTCTTGCTGTGAAGTTAAGAATAGGAATGATTTCAAGTATTTATTTTAAAATTTCTGGATCTCCAGACCTAGAACCTAGAAATGTTATATCCAACCTGCCATAAAGTTTTTGGAGTTGAAGGTTAATCAGTTTTCAAACATCCATGAGAGAGCAAAGAAATAGAGATCTACAAGACAATATTCTGAAACTGTCAGTATGATTCTGAGTTTAGATTCTCCATGGCTAAATTGTCTACCAAAAGCATTTTGGAATAGGGGCTAAGAAGAGATGGTAGGGATACTTGTGGTTGATTTGTACTCAGTTTTTTCTTTGTTGCTAATAACACCCTTCACTTCATTTACAGAACAGTGCTGCAGAGCTCAGCTGTAAAAAAATGCAACTGGAGTCCACCGCGTTTGATGTTCAGTTCTTCATTTCTGAACATGCTGAAGATCTTTCTCCTAATCAGAGCAAACAGATGCTGAGGCTCTTAAATACCACCCAGAAATCTTTTCAGGAAGCACAGGAGGCAATAAGTTCTCAAGTGGAAAGTTTAGAGACTCAGTTGCAGGCAGTGCAAGAGCTGGGTGATCAGAAGGTTTGCCTTTCTGTGTAAATGTGTGCTGAATGTTTCTGTCTTTGGATGAGGAATTTTAATACCAGCATGCACTATTAAGTGTATTTCTATCTTCTCCCTTTTTACTACAGATACATTTGTAATTCTGCAAAGATGATATTGAAATTTGGTGAATTATCATTTTTGTCTTTCCTTGGTATACTCACAGGAACAGCATATTAAATTAAGAACAGACACAGGTCTGCTCTTTCTAGCAATGAGGGAAATTGAGGTTTCCAACAAGTGTTGTTTCTTCAGCAGCTATATCAGTAATTGATCTGGGCTGTATTGATCACTGAATGGGCATGGGCACTGGGCAAACTGTGAGTCAAGCTGGGCCAGTTACTACTTCAGCTGGCCTGGCTGCAGCTGGCAAGTGTAAGCAGCCTTTGTGGAGTCAAAAGAGGCTGATAAAATACTGCAGCCTAACAGCACCTCTCTTCTCTGATAGCAGCACTCT
This sequence comes from Sialia sialis, assembly GCA_009812075.1. Taxonomy (NCBI): domain Eukaryota; kingdom Metazoa; phylum Chordata; class Aves; order Passeriformes; family Turdidae; genus Sialia; species Sialia sialis. The sequence continues at coordinate 78,119,591 of VRYO01002297.1, forward strand.
TAGGACTCAGAATCACCACCTCAGCCTGCAGTTTATGTGTAATTAAAAGTGCTTTAGTATTCTGAAGACTGTATTATTTTGCCATTCCAAGAACTTTTCTTTCTACTATATTTTGTGAAAGAAGTATGAAATTGAGTATGGGAAAGGCACAGATAAGTTTTCTAGGACTTTGTAACAAAAATAAGCTTGCATGTTTTGTTCTTCTCTACTGCATACCAAAAAAGAGCTAACTCACATTCACAACTAACCTCTGTTTTGATGTCCTTTTTTTCAGAATTAATAGTGTTTATCACAGGTTTCAAGTGGTTAAGAGACTGGATTTTCACTCCTGTTTGGAGATTTCATCCTTCACATATGTGCATGGCCAGACTTCTATTGGGCAATTCCATCAAACATGGTCTCTTTTACTTACAACATATTTGAGGTTTATCCATAATGTCTGTATGTTCATCTTGCTCTTTGTACCACTGCTATCATGTTTACAGCATACTTTTAAAATTATTGCTTTGCAATATTGATGTTCAAAGATTTCTAATACCTATTAGAGTGTTGGTTCCTGAAGTGAGGATTTTTTTGTCTTATTGTTCAATTGTCCTTGGCTCTAATATAGGATGTGGCTGAACGGCAGCAGGAATGCAAAGAGAAGCTGCAGGAAATCTGTGATTTGCTTACACAGACTGAAAATCGGCTCATCGGACAGCGACAGTCTCTTGTTATTGGAGACAGCAAGGCTGAGCTGGAACAATACCAGACCAAACAGGAGGTATGCACAATTTTGCTCAGAGGAGTTAAAGAAGGCTGAGTGCAGAGGACAGTGACTCAATTCTTTTGTTGAGTAACAAGGCTTGTCATGTGAGAGGAGAATAAATAGATTTGTTTGACCTACCAGAAGTAAAGGCTTAGTGGCATGCATTTAAACTGCTGCTTGTGAATACACTCCAATATGTGCCAGTGGGAGAAGAGAGACCTGCAAATGAGGAGACACTAGAATAGGGAGTATGTGCTACACATTTCAAGAAGCAGGCATGAATTTTGTTAATGTATTAGCTTAAGATTGTTCCTGTTGAATGTGATAAAATCACACATTTATTATGCTGAAATAATTTAGCCAGCTTTTTAGCTGGTATCAGGAAGTGTTTATGCCTGTTCAGAGTACTTTTAAAAATGTTGCTGCTATGTTTTCTCTTGCCTGAGGCTTTCCATTACTTCACACTTGTTTTGTTTTGAATTCTTATTAGCGTTTCTTGCAAGCTCTTTGGTATCCTCATGTAGCAAACCCCTTTCAATTTGTTTGCTTGTCTTGCTCTTCAGCTGTATCCAGTCATCTATAAGCTTTTACTCTGTCCTGATGGATATTGATAGTTATGATAGTTAAAGGATAGAAAGATTTGGTGCACTACTTCCTCCTCCTAATTCTAGTTTACTATACTATAGAGCTCCAACTCTCTGTAAGAGGAGAAATTTGCTTGTTCATCTTGCCTTGCTTTACTTGTCTTTGAAGAAATGCATCTAGATTGTCAAAGCTGTCCTTATAGTCAGTCAATCATACAGACACTCCTGGGGCAGCTTTTAATATCTATTACCTGTCTTAAGGACTCATGGCCTAAATGGGGTACTCATGGGGAGTGAAGAACTGATACAGCATATACCTCAGGTTTTTTTCCCCCATCAGCTCTTTGTGACAGCCCAGGAGACTACAGTAATTTCAAAATTATAAGT
>VRYO01002297.1:78127380-78140003 GCA_009812075.1 Sialia sialis
TACATCCAGGTATTGCTGAGTTGCAAAACATTTCCATATGGTGATAGCCTGTGCATCTGGCAAGAATTACCATTCAATGTTTTGTAAAATTTTTTTAACTGCACAGAAATCTGATGACCAGGAGTCACACTTTCACTTAAATTACTGAAAAACTGAGGGGTTTTGATGGACTTTGTTTTACATGGCCTTTTCTAAGGAATGTGAGGAATGTGAGAAGGTGCTAGTTGTATCTTATTCTTTTATTTGTAGGCTCAACATGAGAAAATTATTTCACAGCAGCAGGCCATCATAGTAGCAACTCAGTCTGCTCAGGCACTGCTTGAGAAACAAGGGCACTACCTTAGCCCTGAGGAAAAAGACAAGATGCAAAGGAATATGAAAGAGCTGAAGGCTCAGTATGAGACTGCTTTGGCTGAATCAGAGCGAAAAATGAAATTGACCCACTCTCTAAGGGAAGAATTGGAGAAATTCGATGCAGACTACAGTGAATTTGAAACTTGGCTGCAGCAGGCAGAGCAAGAACTTGACAATTTGGAGGCCGGGGCTTCTGACTTCAGTGGCATTATGGTCAAACTGAAAAGGCAGAAGAGTTTTTCAGAAGATGTTATATCTCACAAAGGGGATTTACGCTATATTACAATTTCTGGACAAAGAGTTCTGGATGCTGCAAGGTCATGTTGCAAAAGAGATGGTGTGAAGATTGACAAAGATGGTATCGATACTTCGGCTACATATGCTGAAGTGCAAAATAAACTGGATAGAGCTTCAGATCGCTTCAAATCTCTCTATACTAAGGTAAGTTTTATTCATACTGAATAGGAATGACTACTGTAATTGATTTAGCAATTTGTGTAAACTTGTTGATGAAACAAACACAGTGAGAAGCTGTAAATTCTTTGTTTCTCCAAGTTGGAAAACAGAACAAGATGCCTTTTCTAGAAGATCTGTTTTAGTCAAGTGTCAGACTGTTAGAGGTCTGAATGGATGATACATTCTACTTTGTGTTATAAGGTAGAGATCAGACCAGAATTCTTCATTGTTCTTTACAACCTAAAACAGTCTCTGAGATTGTGGCAGCTCAGAATGCCTTGAGTAATGTTTTGGGTTGGAAAGAAATTATAATACTTTCAGATGTATAATGCTACTTTATGTTACTTGCAATATTTCCCACAGCTGTTTATTTACTTGGCTCCCTACTAACAAAAAGAATGCCAAAAATGGCAGGTAAAGTTTTAATTTTAATTTGTGTCCTGAAATAGTTTGTCCCAATGCGAGCTTTGTTGTCAGCACAAGGCATGAAAGAACTGAGTGATTTAAGGACAGCAATTATTTTCCACTGCTCCATCAAGTAAACATTTTATTCTTAACAAGATCAGATTAGTGTCTAACTAATGAGTGATTAGCAGTGCAAAATCCTCCATGTACCTTAGAGAGAGAAGATAATCTAGTTCTCTGTGCCAGGTTTTCACATGCAATCTACCTGATAAAACTAGACAAACATCATGATCAGATGCCAAATTTCAAGCTGTTTTCAAAAAACCCAGGTGTTGTTCAATATTGATAAAATTCCAGAATTGTAAACTTTTGAGATTGAACCATTGAGGAGAGAGTTGTTGTCGCTAGCCTTTGACTGTGCTATTTCATATTTTTCTAAGATCATCCGTTCAAACTCCTTCAGTGTCCACTGGTACAGTGTTGGTCTGCAACAGTGGCCCTCTTTGTCTGGAAATTTTTATTTCTTTAATGTTTTCATGCTCAGAAATGTAAATTCTATAAAGATATTTATTTGATTGTGTGGTTAAAAAAAGCAGTGTAAGACTTTTTTTTCGGTTTGTCAAGACAGCTGTCCATTCACAGAAGCACCTTGTCCTTTTCCTGCTTAACTGTTATGAACAGGGAAGCTAAATTGACAATTGTATTGACATGTTAGATTTCCTCCAGTTGGTTTATTGAATTACTTCGAGTGTGAATGTAAAGATTTCCTAACAAAATTTTCAGAGAGCTTATTTTTATGCACATAAAAATCCCATGCCAACAGCTTGATTTGTCAATTTTCCAAATTCTGTCCTTTCCATATATACATTTAGCAGGGTTGTAACAGACATGCTTTAAATATTTGGCAATAAATAGGCAGGATAAAGTAGACCTTTTGTGTCTTTAAGGACATAATTCTAAAAAGTGAGATCATCCACAATTAAGTGTGATTTTTCAAGTTATAAATGAATTGATAATAATATTTTTTGCCTTTTGTAAAAGTTTCTTGCTTTTAATAAATCCTTGAATTGCTTTTACTTTTATATGTATGTATTTGTGCATGTGTGAGGCGTGTTTTTATAGGCTTTCATGTTGAAGGAATCCTAAAATCAATTCTTGCTTAACTGGTTATATAAATAAGCATGTTCTGTGTCTCTCCACCAGATGGAGACCAAGTACCATTTGTAAATATTAAAATACAGTTATCAGGAAGGTTCAGAATATAAATATTTAATGTAACTGTTTATAAATATTATGACTTGATGCAATCAGATTTTGCTTGTGAAACCATCTCCATAAAGTCTGAAAGAGTTTCACTGACTTTATGTGACAATTTGCTATAAACATTTTGGGGCATGATAACATTTAGGACTAATAGGATTTTGTTCAGATGACATTTTTAAGTGAATAAAACGAAACATATGTACAACACTGAACCATATCACTTTGGATTCACAGGTAGTAGATCCACAGTACTCCACTGTCTGTATTTTAATGAACGTACATAGCTCTCCTGATTTTTTTAAAAAAATCTAGTTTCCACTGGCTTTCTACATTTCTGCTTTCCACTTGCTTTCTACATTTTGGTGCCAGAGTTCTGACAAAGAATCCAAAATTATTCCAGAAGTTTTTCCTATTCTAGTACAGCAAGTAAGATTCCAGTTTCCCACCTGCATCAGTGATTTAATCCTAAATCACCCTTTAGGAGCACAAACTGATAAGACCTGCATAGCCTGTCCAGCTGTCATGTCTCAGATCAGAAATCAGTTAGACAGTGAAAGGATGGCAGGAAAAAAATTATGCAGTATTACAGGGAGGAATTTATAACTTTGAGATTGGTATGAAATGCAGCACACAGTTTAATGCCTGCATATATTCTTGTTTATTTCTTTACTCTTTTAGTGTAGCATCCTTGGAAATAACCTTAAAGACCTGGTGGATAAATATCAGCATTATGAAGATGCCTCATCAGGACTTTTGTCAGGTCTCCAGGCCTCTGAAATAGCTGTGAACAAACAACTATCAGAGCCAATTGCAGTGGATCCCAAAAATCTCCAAAGACAACTTGAGGAAACTAAGGTGAAAAACTTTAAAATGCAGTAGTACTTTTGTCCTAAAAGGAACTGCTTTTTTTGTCTGAAAAACAGCATGATCTAATACAATCCAAGTGGCTGCAGGCCAAAATCTTGCCTTGCATGTGGCTGTACAGCTTCTATGGTTCTGAAATTTGCTGTCCAGAGCAATATCTGAAAAGCACTGGGTGAAAAAGAATGGGGTACCAAGATGCCATTAGCAGTGGTGAAAGCAAGATGTGTTTTCTATCACTTAGCAAATGATAGGGTGAAATCTGGAAAGTGTTTGAACTAAGAGAGGATTTAGTGATTATGGTTTCCTATCAGAATAAGGCTTGGATAGGGTTCCAGATAGAGAAGTCCATTTGATTGTTTTCTGTGATTCTTGGGTTGGTTTTTTTTTTTTTTTCTGTTCACATTTGTATGTTACTTCATCATGAAAGGGATCATATCAGGTGATATGAGCAGTCTGTCTGCCTGTTTCAGTTTCACTCAGTGCTATATACTCTGAAGAGAGTGAATTTAGCATAATTTGTGTTGCACAGAAAACCAGTATTCTTTATTTTTTGCCACTGAGGATGTAACTCATGACTTTATATAAATCTTAGTTCAGGCAAGACAAGTTAGTGATAGAGCTTGTGAAGGGAAAACTCTGAATACCTGTATAAAGTGTAGGTTTGGAGAAGGCTTTAGGAACTTGAGTGTATAGTGAGTTATATGAAGTTTCATACAGTCTGTCATCTTTGAAACTGACTGGTATATTTTCATGAACACATTCAATCACCTATACTATAAATAATAAAATGCAAGATTATTTATTTTTTAGTGAGCAAGGCTAATGGTCAGGCACTTCTTCACTGTTTTGTCTGTGCTCAGTGAAGTATCAGTACAGGTCAGACACATTTACTACTGAAAAATAATAGTGGATGGATTTTGGAAAGTTCATGTTTTAACCATTTCCTTCATATCAGCCTGAGCAGTAGTTACCTTTATCTGTGGTATCTTTCAAATTGGCCACTGGAAATGCCAAGCACTTCAGTGCATGACAGCAAAAGGAGACAAACCACAGCCATGTTTAAGACGACAAAATTAAAAGTGTAAATTATGAACTCCTAACAATTTGTGGCTCCAAGCACTAGAAGAATAGGAATAAAACCAATTACAATTTGAAGCTTCATTTAAACTTTTTGTTCCTTATGCCAAAACGAATTATATTCTCTATAATGCAAATTTTCATGGACATAATACAAAAGGAGTGAGTACTAGGGTTCTTTTTATGAAACGTCCACATGGATTACTTGCCACACAAAAGAGCACTCAATGACTATGAGTAGGGAAGAAGGGAAAGGGCACAAAGTGTCAAAAGACTGAAAGGGAGAGAAAAAACAGGAGTCTGAAGAAAGCAAGCCAATTAATGAAAGCAAAAGAAAGATTATTTTGGGGAAGTCAGGTGTTGCAAGTTAAAGCTATCCCTTGTAGCCAACACATGCAGCTGATAATCCAGCTAGACACAGACCTTGGCAGCATGGTGAGGTCTAATCTTTTTATGGGGATTAACTGTTCTTCAGAATATTCTTCACTGCCTCTGGCATCAGCTTGCTTGCCTTCTGTTAGCATACAAGGTTTTCTGGTACATCTTTTTTTTTCCTTCTTTTTTTTTTTGTCTCCTTTCTTTGTGCTCAAGTACTAGCCTAAGCCTCTTGGAGACTCATTGTGTCAAATGGGTCAGCAAGATGATGTACTGTGCCCTGGCACAGTCTTAGGCTCTGGGTACCAGTGCTGAATGCACTGACAAGACTTCTTTGTGCTGGCAGGGCACATGAGATTACCTTCTGATGCATATATTCACTGAGTATCAATGAATATCAAAAAACAAATGAGATATCCCTTCATTTTGGTCTTGTATAAGGTTCAAGTGAATCAAAACAAACACTAGCATAGAGGCCTGAAATAATTTGAAGATTATTTACCCTAAAGTACAGTAATTTCACAATTATAAGCTGCACCTTTTTCATTGAAGAATCCAGCCTACCCCAGCAGTGCGGCTAATCATCAGGTGCGGCTTATCTATGGACAAATCCCAGTGAAATGCCAACCCAGAAGTGAGAGCCGGCTGGGGAGGGCACCTGGGGCTGCCTTTAAAGGCTTCACTGGTCTGTGAAAACTGTTTGCAACTTGAGCACCTGACACCAAACCCACGCTGGCAGCGATTCTGTTACTAATTTGTTACTTTGTTACACATGGATCCTTGCTTAAAACAAAAAACAAACTAACAAAAAAAAATAAAAAAATTGTGGCTTATATTCAGGTGCGGCTTATATTTGGACAAATCCCGTGGTCTGCCCGGCTACCGGGAGGTGCGGCTTATAATCGTGAAATTACTCTTAATCACTAGAGAGATAAAGCCACTAAAAATTGATTCAGCCTTACTGTCTTCATTGACTCTCGAGAAAATCATGGCTGGGCTAGTCTCTGAACACGTGTCCCTTGGTTAGATGGACAAACCTGGGCAAAATTCAGCCACACAGCTTCAGGGGTTCCTGACTGTGAAGGCAAATTCATCTTGTTTCAAGCTATTCCTGTTTGTGCTACAATATCAGCCGGATCCTTTGTTGATTCTTTGTTGATACCACTGCTGGTGAATGTGTAACTGCTGCTTTTGATTGTACGCTTTTCCCTCTGAATTGTTCCTACATGCTGAATTGAAAAATGTGTTTATAAAAGTCTGTACAAAGGGGCTTTAGAAACAATTAATCAAAAGGCACATTTGAAGTTGCATGCAAAAATAAGTTTGGTCAGATAAGCATTCTAAAGCATAAGGTAAAAAAAATGGTGAATGAACTAAAACAAGGGCCAGAAGGTTAACAGCAGCCACAACCACCGGTCAGGATTTTTCTTAAGGAGAGGTCACAAATTGAATTAGTTTATTCCCAGCAGTAAGTTTAGGTTCTGTGACATATCTCAAGTCTTGTTTATGTGAATATCAACTGTACTGAAAAGCATAATTGATAATAGTGGAATTTTACAGGTTCTTCAGGGACAAGTGTCTAACCACCAAATTGCTGTAGAAAAACTGAAAAAAGCTACTGAAGTGTTATTGGACACAAGGGGAGAGCTGACACCAGACAAAGATGAGATTCAGAAAAGACTGGGTAAAATATTTGCTTTTCTTAATACCTCTTTTTATCATTTGTGTCTGCATGCAGGTTCTGGAAGAGAAAAATTACAGATCTTCATTCTTATGTCACTGTTCAAGTCCATGCTTTGTTGAACCCCAAGTCATTACAACACAGTAATTTTCTTGTTGGTCTCTCCTACATGGATCCATATGCTTTCCATTATCATTTCAATGTTTTCTTTTTACAGAAATAGAGATTGCTGAGCAGAGGTAGTGATTTGCTGAGGATCATAAATTCTCCAGAGAAACGACTCCAAGGAACCTGTTTACAAGCAGTTACTTGAAGTTTGCTTAGCTTAGGAATTACTTCATTCCAACTTTAAGAAACTGTCCATGAAGGAGTTGATTTCGGCAGGCTATTAGATGCCCACTCACCTTCTCTCTCACCCCTTGCTCAAGTGGATAGGGGTAAAAATAAAGATAGAGGACCATGGGTTGAGATAAAGAGGGGTAGACTTGACTTGGAAAAAATTAAATTGCAATTATTGTCAAATAAGACAAGTTTATGAAATGTGAAACAAGGACAAATTACTGCAACACTATCCTCCATCCCGCTCTTTTTTCCAGGCTTACCATCACTCCTTCCTTCCCAACTAGTCCCCCTTTCTCCCTGCCAAACAGTGCAGTGTGCATGGGAAATGGATGCTTGTGGTCAGTCTGTAATTTCTCTGCTGCTGCTCCCTCCTCCCACATTTCTCCTGTTCCAGTGAGGAACCTCTCCAAAGGCTGAAATCTTTCAGGCTCATATTGTTCCAGTGTGAATGGAGGCTGCATTTCCTGTAGGAAATATCCACCTCCTCTAGCATGAGTCCTCTACGTGCTGCAGTGTGGTTATCTGCTCCTCCATCCTCCAAAGGTTTCAGGGGAAGCCTTTTTCTCTGCTCCAGCACCTGGAGCATCTCTCTCCCTCTTTCTTCTCTGACCTTCATGTCTGTAGGGCTGTTTTCATACTTTCCTTTCCCTCATTTCTCAGTCCCATGCGGTGGTTTCCCTTTTCTTAAATACATTTTTCCAGTGGCAGCACCAGTTTGGCTGAGGAGCTCAGCTGTGCCCAGTGATGGGTCAGCTGGAGTTGGCTGGAACCATCTGTGTTTTCCACAGGACAGCCCTTGACCTGCTGTCACATGAGCCAAAAAAACTTGTTGCTAACAAACCCTTACCACCACCAAAAACTTACCACCTACACCTAATAATCTTTCTTATTATTTGTGAGAAGTAGCACAGCATGACATTCACCACTGTCTGAAGTTTCAAGAGGCTCTCTGTGTATCACACAGCTATCTCTTCATGGAGTCCCATAAGTACAGTAATTTCACGATTATAAACTGCACCTTTTTCATTGAAGAATCCAGCCTACCCCAGTAGTGCAGCTAATCATCAGGTGCAGCTTATCTATGGACAAATCCCAGTGAAATGCCAACCCGGAAGTGAGAGCCGGCCGGGGAGGGCACCTGGGGCTGCCTTTAAAGGCTTGGCTGGTCTATGAAAACTGTTTGCAACTTGAGCACCTGACACCAAACCCCGCGCTGGCACGATTCTGTTACTAATTTGTTACTTTGTTACACATGGATCCTGGCTTTAAAAAAAAAAAAAAAAGAAAAGAAAAAAAGTGCGGCTTATAATCAGATGCGGCTTATAATTGTGAAATTACTATAACTTGCAGAACAACATAATAAAATAACTGTGGCTTGACTCTTTGGAGTTGGTGATAAAACTCTGTGGGAGTACATGGAGCTTGTACCTTTCAGAGGGTTATTTTAATGAAGAACCATCTGGAAGAACCTCTCCGATCTCACAATCATATAAGAGACACAACTGTAGAAGAGCAGTCTTAAAACTCTGCTATTTTATTTCTTAGGAACAGTCAACAACTGTCTTAAGCTAGAGCTACACTGGGAACTACAACTGCATGCTACTCCCTCATTTCCCTTGTCTGGTGTGTTTGTTGGCTCTGTTTGAATTTGTTGGTCTTTTATTCCATGTTTTTACTGACTTTTCTTCATTCTAATGTAGCAATTTTTTTTACTCAACTGATGAGTGCTGGTGAAGAAAGCGAAAAGCTTAGTTTGGCTAGAGGAAAAAGTTGAAATATATCTTCTCTTTATCAGATGATATCGTGGAAAGATATGACAATTTATCCAAATCTGTGAATGAAAGGAATGAGAAGCTTCAAGTAACTCTGACACGATCCCTAAGTGTGCAGGATGGTTTGGATGAAATGCTGGATTGGATGGAAGGAGTTGAAAAGAGCCTTAAGGAACAAGATCAAGTGCCTTTGAATTCTGCTGCTATTCAGGACATTATTAGTAAAAGCATTGTAAGTAGCCTTCTTTGAAAAAGAAACGTTTGTTTTATGATTCAGATTTCAAGAAAGAATTAAGATCTTAGGTTGGCAGCTTTTATGGATTCAAAATATTAAAGAGGACTGTTGTGTGAAGTGAATCTGCTCATAAGGATTTTTGTAGCTGAAATAGATCACACTGATGGTATAGCTGTAGTGATTTGTTGCTTTCTATGGTCGACAAATTTCACTTCTTAAAATTTAGTTGCAAGTAATACAAAACACTTATTTTATGCTTCAGATGCTAGAGCAAGATATTGCGGGTCGCCAAAGCAGCATAAACACTATGAATGAAAAAGTGAGGAAGTTCATGGAAACAGCAGATCCATCCACTGCCTCCACACTGCAAGCTAAAATGAGTGAGCTTGCAGGACGCTTTTCTGATGCAAGCAACAAGCATAGGGAGAAGCTTATGAAAATGGAGGAATTGAAGACTAAAGTGGAGTTGTTTGAAGGTCTGTCAACAAAACTTCAGTCATTTCTAGATGAGAAGAACCAGGCACTAAGTGAGACAGAGGCACCAAGGAAGGATGTTAGTGAAGTGTCTCAATACATGCAGGTACTGTAGCATTCAATCTGAATGTGTTGTGCATTCTTAGTCTAACTCACCTAAGTGATTGAATAAGAAACAAGGCCTTTTTTTCCCAGCATGGGTTGGTTAGCTAAAATCAAGAGTTTAATTTTGAGCAAGTGATTGTAAAGTCTAATATGAGGAATGTAATCCTATTTTGCAGGAAGCTAGTGTAGAATTGGCACAACACAAGAAGGATCTGGAAGTTTTAAAGCAGCTCCTTGAAGAACTTTCACTCCATGCTCTTCCTGGAGATAAAGCACTGGTATTAGAAAAAGTAAACGCTTTGTCAAAGAAATTCAAAGAGGTAGAGGAGACAATAAAAGAAAAGTAAGTTGAATAATCAAAGTGTTTCTGCTTTGGCTAATACCACAGAATGAATGTTGTGAATGCTGCTATCCTTTTGTATCCAGTCTCAAGATACTGCAGTTGACCAGAGTAAGTAAGAGTTTTTTACTGGAAGGAAAAGATTCTATTTGAAAATGCCTCTGTAGTTAGTCTGTCTGACCCAAGAGCTCTAAAAAGAGCCACAAAGGTAAGTAATTTTTTAAATTTTGTGACAGTCACAGGATTCTTGGCAATTTAAAGAAAACTCTACTTCTCCCCTTCTGTGATAGAACATAAATTGCTGCTTGTGTATATTGCTTCAGAGTGCTATTTAGCATCAGGCTCCAAAGGAAAACTGCAGAAATTGTAAGAGATTCCACAGAACTTATCTTTGCAATAAGACTAGGTTTTGCACATTCTGCTTATATCCATAAAATTAACTTTCTGACACTTTGAATTTAGGAGTAGTAATATCAGATTAATAATATTTGTTGGTTAATTATAAGAAGGAATATTGTCATTCCTTTGTCTTTAATTGTCTAGAGAAGAGGATGTATCATCTTGTCAGAAACAAATGGATGCTTTTGAGCTCCTCGTGGAATCATTAAAGAAATGGATAAAAGAGACGACAGAACGAATTCCAGCAGCACAGCCCTCTCTGAATACAGAGGAGTTAAAGAAACCTTTGGAAGATACATTGGTAAGCCTTTGTAGAAGTGAAATCTGGCTGAAGGAAATAAGGCATCTATTACTAATACTGGAATACAGATTTGAGGTGTAAGCAGTAATTGGGGCTTGGAATCTGCATTTACATTCCCATTTCCTCTATATGTTTTGGAACAGATTCCCAAGCAAGAAAGTTGTTCCTTTCTGTGCTCTAATTCTCTTAAGTCTGAAGTCAGTTTTGTAATGAACAAATTACTATTTTTCTTAACCAGAATTTAAAAGATGAATGGACATCAAAGGCACCTGAACTGCAGAAAATGAATAGCAGAGGAACTTTGCTGTGTAACTTAATCACTGCTGTGACTTCTCCTGCAAAACTGAGAGCAGTTGCCAAATCAGGTATGCTTTTGTATAATCAGGTAAGCCTAACATTAAAAAACTTAAACTTTAGGAGAAAAATTAATATTGTTTCACCCTTGGATTAGCATTCTGAATATTATGGTTTGGTAGAAAACATTTAGCCATGTCTCTTTTGACCGTTTGCTTTGATTCTATTTAAACTCTCTAGCTGCTGTAGAAAACACATTCTCATTGTTTTACTCTGCCAAAATAATGTAAAAGTGTGCTGATATAAAAGTTTAACATGTCCTAGAACTGTGATGTAATTCCCAGATAGTGAATAAAATGGCAGGATCACAGTTGCCTTCACCTCATCTCAGAAAACTTCTGAGAATGAGAAATGGACTTGTTCTGATCAGTGTTTGGTGCTTCACACATCCATCAAGTCTGCAAGCAGGAGAAATACAAACCTTGTTTTGCAAACTCTGATGAATTTGCACAGAGATACAGAGATATTTCAGGGCCAAAAGGCTATTCTGTGACACCAAGCAAACACAGAAAGGTTTGTGGAGTCCTGGGGGTTTTGTTAGAAGAGTAATGAGGAGAAAGTTTATATAAAAAATGAGCCTAGGTAAATGTACTCACCCTAATATGATACCATAATTAGTATTAGTCTAATGTGTTTTAGTTGAAACAACAGCACAGAAGGGAATCAATTTTGTATCTCAGCATGATTTTCCTGGGCCAAAATGTGTGTTTTGTCTAGACCTTCAGCTAAATTCTACTGGTAATCATAATTTAAAGATAGCAAGTCCATTTCCATTATTTTTTTTACTCTAGTGCTAAATATTAATGTGTTTTACAGAAACCAGTAATTCTGCCAAGTATCATTCCAGACACAGTTCAAGGACATTGGGCATTTTAATGGCAATAATCACATTTTCAGTCAATTCTTGAACTGACTAGGTCTGGAAATAAATTCAAGTGTGTTGGCCCTCACTGGTCATCTGCAAATGACTGTGAGGTTGGGGACTGACAGAGGATACCTCTTGGGAAAAAGTAGAACACTTTTTTTCTTATCTCTCTTTGTAATAGCTGCCTCTTTTTTGTTTTTTTATTTTTTTTTTTGAACTTTAAATAAAAATATTTCAAAAAACATTTGAGAATCTTCTAAGATCTATTAGGCTCATTCCTCTGCCTCTTTTCTATTCTATGCATCCAGATAGAAAAAATAGTTAAATAGTTATTACATAAGAGCAGTTATAATCCTCCCAGACCAGAACATTTTCCCTCCTTTACAAGAGCTGTACTGTGTATAGTTTATCGCAGTTATAAATACCAGAGTCCAGCTAAAAGGGCATGAAGAGCTACAAGACTCTGGCTGGGGCCTGTGACTTCTCTTATCTGGTTTGTTTTCTCATGCCATCCTCCAGCTGCCACTAATGTGTTCCTCACTGTCCAGCTGGTACTGGGGGGGTGGATGCACAGCCTTTTCCAAGGCAACCATTAATCTTCCTCTGTTAATTGTTCTTCTGGGAATACATATGTGCAGGAGAGAGGGAAGTGATTCTTCTTGCAACTCTCTGCAGTGTGACCATGTGGCCCTGCTCTTTGGTCTGACTGCGTATCACAAAGCCCATTAGCTCTGGCTTCAGAGGGTCTGATATTATGTTTAATTAGTAGGGCTGCCTCCAAGTGACAGTAAGGACAGTAAGGTGAATGAGTGCTGCGTTGCAGTTCTTGTCATGGAACTCATGCTGGAGTCTTCCTTGTGACAAAATAGGGAGGGATTAATCCAGTTGATTTTGAGAGCTTTCTGTGCAGAGTTACAATGCACATAAAGCATAGAATCTTTTCAAGTTGGAAAAGACCCTT
>VRYO01002297.1:78141003-78206864 GCA_009812075.1 Sialia sialis
TGAAATTACTGTACATATTTTTTAATACCTCCAGGAATGGTATCTCAACCACTTCCCTGCTGGGTAAAGGTGCCCTAAGTAAGTAGTGCCTTTAGCTGTGGTGTCTGCCAAAAACATTTGGTCTTTCTGGTGTTTAATGTTTAGTGCTCTCCCCAGGTGCAGCATTTGCCAGCTCATCCTCTTCCAGGCTATACCTATCACAGCTAGGTAAAAAAGTGTTCTCAGTAGGGAACAGGGTCTTTGGGAGAGAGGAAGTGATGTTACCAATCTGGATGTGAATAGGCCTCATAGCTAGGGCATAAATCTTTGGCCCTTTTCGGCTGTTTAGCACAGAACTGCAAGCAGAACTGCTGATACATCATACATATGTGCACCTTCTAAGTGCATGCATGTATACTGCACCCACTGTGCACATGCTCTGCCTGTGTGATACCACCTATGGTTCTGGCTGGCTGCAATTCATTCTTGATAGTGTAATGACAGCTATGGATCATGCTGTTTTGAAGAGGAAATTAAGTGCTGGGGTTTTGTTGGGAAAAGGCTCAGGTAAGCAAGAGGCTTCATCTCTTTTGATCCACAGGTGGCACAATTTTAAATGGTGAAGGAGGAGCTCCAGGAACTCAGGACTTCTTGAAAAATAAAGGTCAGCAAAAATTTCAGCATGTGATAAAGAAATGTTGCTTGCCAATTACTGTTAAATATGGAAGTATTTTTTAAATGTTGTACATAAATTTGCTTGTAGCAATCATTATTAGACTGAAATTTTTCATCACTATCACAGAAGACAACTACATTGACTAGGACATGATATTACAAGCAGTTATAACAATACTTATCTCATTATTTTCTTTGAAGACCAACCAAATCTGCCCTTGCTTTCTGAATCAATATATACTTTTATAAATGTACACGGAGATAGCTATTTTAATATAAGGTATGAATTTTGAGAAATACCTTTCAATGGGGATTGAAACTTCATCATATTCATCTGACTGACACCTCAGCATTCACAACATTGGTATACAAAATACATGCATAAAAAGACACCCATTTTATATACATTTGTATTACTGTGATCAACTCTTATAGAAACAAAGGAACTTTTATATGAGGACTTTATGGTAGCTGAACTGTAGCCCAGTCAATTCAACTTTTGGTCATGGAATTGTTACCTAAAATACTAAAACAGCAATGGGTAGAAAGTTTGAAACATGTCTGTGTACTTGTATGTATTGAAATTATTTCTGTGAAATAAGAAGTTCTTGAAAATAGGAACTTCTATTAGCTCATTCAGATGTAGTGGTACCACATTAGGGTGGATTGGAAATAACTAACATATTCAGTGACTTCTTATTTGGGGGACTATTACCTACTGTAACTCAGAGTATTGTTCAGTACTGTTTGAGTGCATTCAGTATTGTTTCAAGGGGTTGTAACTTCTAACACAGTCTTCATACCCCTCTCTTCACAGAACTGACAACTGTTCAACAAGCTATGTCTAATGTAAATCACAGCTATGAAGATTTGGGAGTTTTATTGAATGAAAAGATTTCAGAACTAGAAACTATGCTTTCAAAAATGCAAAATATTCAGGAAGAATCAGCCTCAATGATGCATTGGTTGCAAAAAATGGACAAAACGGCATCCGACTGGGAAGCTGCTCCAACAGATAGTGAAGCTGTTAAAGCCCAAGTTGAGCAACATAAGGTACTTTGTGCCTTCAAACAAATACTTTTTCTTCTAGTTATTAGGCAGATGCTATGAAATAACTGATATCTCAGCCTAGCTTAATGTTTTAGAGAGTATTTAACTGATTCTACTAAGCATATTAGTCAGGCTTAGAGCAAATCTGGCAAACTGTGTCAGTGGAGTAGAGGAGCACTGTGTCAGAGAGGATGAGTTTTGCAGGTCAGAAAATAATAATTTTGGTGGACAGTTTGAAAAGTTGAAGCTATACTGATTATGCAATAAACTTTTTTGATGTCAGTGGTTTAGAGGTATAGAACAGATTACTGGTAAGTCTGAAGGGCTATATCTGTCCAAAAGCTGTTTCTGCAGCTGCTGGCTCTCTGACGCTCCGCAGACCTCCTGGTCTCTGCAGCTGCAGCGGCTTATGTCTCTTCCAAGGCAGTGTTTCTCTTCAGCAGCCCTGTCATGCTTGTTAGGTTATATAGCTGCACAACAGCCTCCTTCCCCTTTAGAATTGATACGAGAAAAGCACTGAATCAGCAGTAAGCTTCTGTCCTGTTTCAGCACTGGAGACATATGCTTCCCTAGCAATGAAGGACAATATTTACACATGTAAGGTTCATCTATAAAGGGAAATGTAATGGATAGGGAAAATTCTTTTCTTGCTTGTGACTGTATATAAACAGAGACAGAATTAGATTTAACTGAGTTTCTTTTATATTTGATGGGTCACCCTTAAAAATTAACCTGACAAGCTACCAACTTCCTTAGAGTTGGATAACATTCAATCCTAAAATTCAGACTAAATGTGAAAGAAAAACAGCTCTTTTTTCTTAACAGAGAATGTATAAAATTATCATGATCTAACCTGCAATGTAGTAATAGAAAAGTATTCACAAATAGCTGGAAAACAGAGCGAGTGCTTAGGCAAGAGTCATCTGATGCACTGGACCTTTAACTAGAAGTGCTAAATCAAGTACAGTTTGTTCAGTGTTTATTTTGTGGGTTTTGGATAATTAAAAAGCATCTCCATGAGGCAAGATTTGTTACTTAAAAATATTCATATAAGAGCCCTTTGCCAGGCATGTAAGAAACATTCACTTCTGTCTGCAAGAACAGCATTAATTACAGTAATTTCACAATGATAAGCCGCACCTGATTATAAGCCGCACATCCGGGTAGCCGGGTAGACCACGGGATTTGTCCATATATAAGCCGCACCCGAATATAAGCCGCACTTTTTTTTTTTGTTTGTTATATTTTGTTTTGTTTTTTAAAGTGAGGATCCATATGCAACAAAGTAACAAGTTAGTAACAGAATTGCACCAGCGCGGGGTTTGGTGTCAGGTGCTCAAGTTGCAAACAGTTTTCATAGACCAGCCAAGCCTTTAAAGGCAGCCCCAGGCACCCTCCCCGGCCGGCTCTCACTTCCAGGTTGGCATTTCACTGGGATTTGTCCATAAATAAGCCGCACCTGATGATTAGCTGCACTACTGGGGTAGGCTGGATTCTTCAGTGAAAAGGTGCGGCTTATAATCGTAAAATTACTGTAGTATTTACAGGAGTATCAGCTTTCTATTAGCTTTACACTTAAAACTCTGATTCTCTTTAAAGTATTGGTTTGGGAGATCTATATGAAATAGTCTGTGATAGCAGGACTTCTGAGGTAAATGAGGTCCCACCACACTCCTCTCTGTCAGAGCTAGCTGGGTGATTTCTGCTGTGAGCTATACTTTGCCTTCTTTGTCAGTTTGCCTTCTGTTCACAAATAGATTCCAAGTATATGTGAATATGGTTAGATCTAATGAATCTTATTTATCTGAATTCTTCTAGTTCTGTCACTTGTTCAAATTAAACAATAATTATTAATACAGTTTATGTCTGCTAGGTTGTCTCTTCCAAAAAACTGACTAGTTACATATGTCATTTTAACCTGTTTTGGGATTCATAGCAGAAAAGTAGTACATACAGGAGAGATATTTATTTTTTTATTTTTTTATCTTCATATTTGGCACCTCAGTATTACGGACTGCAAACTTTACCATTCTTCTTTAGTCTCTTATTTATCTATCACCTGAATTTTCAGCTTTTTGAAACGGAATTAAAGCAAAGTGCAAATAAAGTGCAGGAACTAAAGGACAAAGTTACAGAGCTGTTGGAGAAGAACCCTGACTCTCCTGAGGCACATAAGTGGAGACAAACGCTGGATAAAATAGGTACTTCAATAAACTATATTATAGCTCAGATTGATTTGGAAGTTGTTTTACTATGAATTTTTAAATTTTTTAGCAATAGCAAGTATTTTTAATACCTTGTTTCTTAAATTCTGTGGAAATAACTCAATTTGTAAGCGTGTAGATCTGAAGCAATTCCAGTGATGTCCATGGGCTCTGAATTGGTATTAGTGCATGGGCTATAGCTTGGTTCCCTGTTTGAGAGGCTTTCTCTTTTTCAAATGGTGTGGAGCTAAAACTTGACTGGCCAGTTACAAGCAACATATATATTTTGTTCTTTTTATAAAAAGATAAGTAAAATATAACAAATTAAGGTGATTCTAATTTCATGTAGAGAATGGTTTGAGTTGTTGGTAGCTTTTCTGCACATATTTTCCCCATGAACTTTGGTGGTGGCTTTGGTGGTATTTCACTCCTTTCTAAAACTGTTTAAATTTTGCTATTTTTTTTTAAGCCAGTGAAAAAACAAGAAAATTACTGTGCTTGGTCAATAGGTTTTGAGATATTGCAGTGTGTAATTGTCATGAACTTTTAAAAATTCTTTTTATGTTAGTCATATTTTAAATAAATAGCATTGTATGTCAATCTTGTTTCATAGTGATAGGCATTTCCATTGCTACACCAACAGTAATTTTGCAGCTGAGAATTTTTCCAGTCTGTCCCGCTTGTAAGTGAAACTCTGAAAAGTTTAAGTAGCAGGTAAGGTCTCCAACAGACCTTTAGTAATGTTGAAAGGGGGTTCATACAGAATGAGCAGAGACTGTGAAGCAGCAAAAGGAACTGTAAAAAATAGGGATGAAAATCAGGGACAGGGAGAGTTAGCAAAATATCAGAGCTGACTGAGCAAGCACTGACAGTGTCACAGAGGGGAAGGGAGAAGTTACAAGACTAGGACTCAAAGGCTGCTCTGGAAGCCACTTGCCATTGCAGAGAAGACCACAGACTGGGAAGGTGTGAAACTAAGCTCACATGGTGCTTTTGAAATACCTACATGCAGAAGTATTCTCATTAGCCATCATTAGGTATCTGATTTAGATTTTTTAGATTAATGATACAGACATTTGAAAGAATTGGGCTTTTTCAGAGGGCCGTTTAGTGTGGAAACCTAATTTTGGGCTTCTGCTCATCCTTGAAAAATGATGGGGATTTATTAGTGAATAAACAGGGAGAAGTGTCTATCTAAATCATGCACCTGAGTTATAACTGAATAGAACCCTTTGTCTTCTATATAATTTGAAACCAAAGCCTGAATCTGAGGGTATTTCATTTAGTAGTATTCAAATAAAATTTTATTTCATGTTAAATATTCATTGCTTTAAAAATTCCACAGGTGGCTGACTCTCATCCAAGTGGATGTGGGTCTGACTTTTAAAAGATGTTATTTGCAGAGTCAATGAAATAAGGCATCTGGAGTTGATCAGAAGGAAGCCTTACAAGAGAGTTCTGTTTATGTTTCATATGTAGTCTGCTGTCTCCCAATCTGTCTGCTAGAACATGCAGTATGTTAACATTATCATTGTTAGATTCCAAATGGAAAGAACTCAATCAAGTTACATCTGAGAGACAACAAAAACTGGAGGAGTCTTCAAATTACCTGATCCAGTTCCAGACAGCAGAAGCTCAGTTGAAGCACTGGCTTGTAGAGAAGGAGCTCATGGTCAGTGTGCTGGGACCCTTATCAATTGATCCTAATATGCTGAATACACAAAAGCAACAGGTTCAGGTGAGTAGTGCCAACACACATTATTGATTTAAGTTTCTTCTGCCTTTTTCCTATTAGCAAAGAACTATTTTGCATCTAGAGCAGAGCATGGTTAGTAGAAGCCATTAGATGTATCTTTAGGTATCAGCTCACATCATTCTTGATTACAGTAATCACAAGAAAAAATTATCATAAGAATGAAAAGAGATCATAACAGGTGAAGAAAAATGTTGAGGAGACATTGATCCTCTGATATGTCTTTCTGTTTTGGCCATACAGTGGTTTTTTCTCTGTAATGGAATGAAAATGCCCCTTTGAATTTTACTAATTTGACATTTTATTGTCATTTCTCATGTAGAGTCTGTGGTTAGAACTAGCTTTTTTGAGATTTTATTCCCTTGACTATGCCAGTAGCTAACAAAAATATGAAGGCAAGTGAAATGCAGTACTGTGGATAGATATGGGGCCAAGAGTGTCAAAGACAGAAGAAAAAGTATAATGAAAAATTGAAGTAACTTACTGTCAGCAACACAGCAAAGTGCAGACAAAAGAAACTGAATGTGAAATCAAATGAGATTGCAGAAGGTATACAATTTAATTTCAAACATTTCTTTTGCTGCCAGTTATTCTAAACTGATGGGAAATTATTTGATTTGAAAAAGAAGGGTTATTAAAGCTTTCATATCAGTATTGTTTAAAATGAAGTGTTTAAAAGATGAACTATGTTCTAATACTGTGTGAAATACTACGACTCAATATTGGTTTGTAAGTGCTTCAGAAGTCTAGATAGATGGTACAAGACTATCATGTATTTCTTCACAGTCCTTACAAGTTCACCCTAAATGAGTTAGAAAGGGTTTGGAATGTTCTGTAAAGTAAAACCATTATATCGTCCCTTCTTTTGAGAGCTGTGACTTACTGTCAAAAAAAATAAAATACTGAGAAGCGGTGATATAAACTTAAAAGGTCTAACACTACACATTCAGTCATTTTGTGAATTAGCCAAATAGTCTCTGTTCTAGAATAAAACATTGTGATATCATGATTGAATACACCTTCTTTGAAGTTCTTTCTTAAGACAAATATCAAAACTGTCTAGGAAAGAAGACACTACTTGAAACTAAACAGCACTTATTTTACTTGGTGTGGTTATTTAATTACTGTAGTATTGACAGAATTCATTGTTTACTTGTATCTCCTGGTTGAATTTCTACTACGTAAATTCACCTAATTTTTTTCTGTTTCTTTGATGTAAATACTTGGAAGCAACACTTTATGTAGAAGGCACATTTATTCCCCTGGCTTTTAAACTTGGATACACTTAATAATAGAGTTTAGCTACAAGAAATTCTACATTATTTTCTATCAGAAGCATTTTTTTTCCTCATGAAGTACACTCTTAAAGTTAAAAATTCTTTTTTTTTTCCTAGATTCTGCTCAAAGAGTTTGACACCAGAAAGCCACAGTATGAGCAGTTAACTATTGCTGGGCAGGGGATTCTGGAGAGACCTGGTGAACATCCACCTTCCCATGAAATTGTAAAAGAGCAACTGGCAGCTGTGGCACAAAAGTGGGACAGTCTAACCAGCCAGCTGAAGAAGAGATGTGACCGAATTGACCAAGCCATCGTGAAAAGCACAGAGTATCAAAGCTTACTCAGATGTCTGTCTGATAAGCTCAGTGCCTTGGACAGCAAACTCAGCAGCAGCCTGGCTGTGAGTACACAGCCTGATGCTGTGAAACAGCAACTGGAAATTGCTAAAGAAATGAAGGAGGAAATAGAACAGGAAATGAAGAATATTAACGCAGCTCAAGCTCTTTGCGAAGAGCTGTCAACACTGGTTGGGGAAGAGTATTTGAAAGCAGAACTTACGAGACAGTTAGACGGCATCTTAAAATCGTTTAAGGATCTTGAGCAAAAAGCAGGTTAGTATTTATTTAAAGGAAAAATAGTAACTAAGACATAAAGTAATGCAAAAGTTTATGATAGAGGTGTTGAGGGAACTGAGCCTGGTGCCAGCTCTCTATCCAGTCCATCCCCTAAGCAGTCGTACACTGGAATTTAGAAGAATTCCCATGCCTTGAAAAGGTAAGTTTGGGAGAGAACTTGGGCTGCTTTTGTCATGTCTTCCTTCAGGTGCATCTTCACTGAATTGGAATCCAAAAGAGGATGCTGCTGATTGAGCTGCCCAACTTCATAGGGGAGAGTGTAAGGCAAAATGATAATTTTTAGACAAACACCATTTAATGGCTTAGTGAAACACAGCGGTAATTGTATAAACAGCCTGTGACAGAAGGGGGCTGGTAGTCTGCAGCCTTTCCTTACCTTTTGAACAACAGAACTGAGCAAGTAATACATTGCAAATGATATCATACTTTGTTCTCCCTAGCAGCCTCAGTTTTGGGTTTTTAATTTCCTCTGGTCATGAGGAACTTTAAAGAATCTTCCTAGGAATATGTAGGCCATGAATTAGACACTACTAGGATATACCACTTAATATTCCCTGTGCTTACACTTCACAGCAGCATGAGGCACAATTGTGTGTTTTTAACCACCAAATTGGATCCATGTAGACACAGACTGGATAAGCTCACCTCTTTTGATTCATGTCGTAATGCCTTCACTGCTCTTCTGTATTACAGGAATGAGTCTGCCCCTTGCAAGAAACTTGGTTGTCTGCCAGTCAAACTCCACATACTGAGGACTGGCTTTCTTTAAATTAATGATCATGCATAACAGAATCAATATTAGTTATAATTTTCTTCACTGAATACTAGTAGGTTCTGTTAATAAATCCCTGCTGCCTTCTCCTTTGTAGATAACCATGTTCAGCAGCTCCAGTCAGCATACACCACTTCTCATCAGCTCCAGCAAATGTCTAAGGACTTTCAGGCCTGGCTAAGCAAAAAGAAAGAAGAGCTGAACCAGGCTCGTCCTGTGTCAGCCAAACTTGATGCCTTGCAATCACTAATTGAAGAACAGAAAGATTTTAAGAAGACAATGACCGATCAGATTAGTTCATACGAAAGAATCGTTGCAGAAGGAGAAAGTATCTTACAGAAGACTCAAGGAGATGACAAAGCAGAGTTACAATCCCAAATTGCAACACTCAAGAATAATTGGGATGAAATTAATA
Organism: Sialia sialis; assembly: GCA_009812075.1. NCBI lineage: Eukaryota > Metazoa > Chordata > Aves > Passeriformes > Turdidae > Sialia > Sialia sialis. The sequence goes on from VRYO01002297.1 coordinate 78,149,766, forward strand.
AACAGGTAAAAGAAAGAGAAGATAAATTAGCAGATTGTCTGGAGAAAGCCCTCAAATATAAGCAGCATGTAGAAAATCTACAGCCATGGATAGAGAAGTGCCAAAGCAACCTGTGTGAATTAAAAGTCAGCATAAACCCTATTGAAATAGAGGATTCTATTGTTCAGGTGAGGGCATGGCAGAAGGACCTGGATAAACACCATGGGATAGTGGAACTATTAAATAATTCCGCTGAAAGTTTGCTCAATGCAAGTGAAACAGATAAAGAAATTGTTCAAGAAGAAAAGAAGGTGCTTAATCAGAATGTGAAAGTGGTTACAGAGCAGTTACATAAGAAGAGAGAGTGCTTGGAAAATATGGCACAGAGACTGAAAGAGTTTCAGGACTCATCCAGGGAAACGGAAAGACAGCTTAAAAGTGCCAAAGAACATCTGGAGGCTCATGACTCACTTGGACCTCAGTCGTTCAGTAACAAACACCTGACAATGATGCAGGCCCAGCAGAAAGCCTTGCAGGTTTTAAAGCCTCACGTTGATTTAGCAAAAAAGCTTGCCCAAGACCTGGTGGTAGAAGCTTCTGATTCGGCAGGTGTTTCTGACCTCTTACTCCAAGCCGAATCTTTGGAGCAGGAATACACTGCAGTGAAGCAGCAAGTTGAGGACAGGTGTTCCTTCCTAGAGACCAAACTTCAGGGAATTGGCCATTTCCAAAACAGCATCAGAGAAATGTTCTCTCAGTTTGCAGAGTTTGATGATGAACTTGATAGCATGGCTCCAGTTGGGAGAGATCTCAAGCTACTGCGATCACAGAGGGAGGACATAAAACGCTTCATGAAAAAGTTGGAGGATCTTATCATGAATAATGAAAATGCTAATAAGAACTGTAAAATAATGCTAGCCACAGAAGCTGAAGCTTCTCCTGATCTTGTTGGTATAAAGAGAGACTTGGAAGCTCTAAATAAACAGTGCAACAAGCTACTAGACAGAGCAAAAGCCAGGGAAGATCAAGTGGAGGGTACTATTTGCCGTGTTGAGGAGTTCTACAGTAAGCTAAAAGAATTTTCCACTCTGCTTGGGAGAGCTGAAGAACATGAAGAGTCACAAGGTCCTGTTGGAATGGAAACAGAGGCTATTAATCAGCAGCTGAACACATTCAAGGTAGGAAGATTGCTTTCTTACTATTATAAAGTATTTTACCACAGTACCATTTTATTAAACTTCATAGTGAAAGGGACTGGTTAAGTGCAGACCTTAGGGGAGTCTTGTTTCACAGCAGTCTGTTCTGCCTGTGTGTATTTTATCTGTTTTAAATGGGGATCTTATGCTCCTTTGCTATGGCTTGGCAGATACTGGGAATTTTGCATCTCAGCTCCCAGTTCCTGCACTCCAATCCTCTATTCACCTCTCTTCACTATCTTGTTACCTGCTGTAATCCATCTGCCTTTCTGGTTTTGAGAAACTGCATATTGTCTCGGTTTGATGTCCACGTATTACACAACTTTCATCTTCACAGTGGTGGGAATTTCAGACTCCCATGTTCACATACCAGCCCACATTCACTTTGCTCCTCTGAGTATTTTAGGGTTTTTTTAACCTGGTTTCAGCATATTTAGGTTTAAGATGCTACGTTTTGCCATTTTCTGTTCTGATACACTGGCCAGTTTTACCTCACCCTTACTTAAAAACACCCTAATAAAAAGAAAACATGCAAAATAATACCCCTATGATATTGGGATTTTTCTGTAGCATCCTTATCCAAAATGCACTCCAGAGATTCTGTGTGTACCTTTTTTAATATGCTAGCTAGCTAGCAATCCATGTCCAGCACAAAAAAAATGTGTTGCAGGAATGACGAGTGTTAATTGAGCTTTGTTGCTGAAGTAAGTACAGATACTTGCTTGGGTTAGGTTACAAGAAATGAATTTCCAGCACTCACCAGAAAGATTTATAGATGTGAGCAGTGTTTGAAAAAGATCATAAATCTCCTAATGGCTATATAATGGCACTGAATATTCTGCACTGCTTTGCTTATATAATACATTAAAATATATAATATCTAAAAATATAATATATAATTAATATAATATTGATTCAAATGTTTGTATGATTTGTACATTAATTGACACTTAAAGCCAAACCCTCACTGAAGGATTTAATAAGCCATGCTGTTAAAAATTTGATGACCTTGGAAAAGAGTCATTACGTGTCTGGCCCAACAGAGGGTGCATTTTGCTTGTTTAAGCCATATTGGAAAGGAAAATTAAACCAGAAAGCTTTCATCTGGGAGTTTCAAATGGAAGTTACTGTGAGTTTTGATGATCTTTGAGAATGCATAAATAGAGACAAAAATCTTGAACAAATACTTACATTATGAGGATATTCCATTAGACTGGGAGGATTAAAATTGTATGCCAGTCCATCCTAACAAGTCTATCTCAATTTAAAAGAGAAACAAATGGCTTTTCTTTGTATATGGTTAGTAAAATACTTCGGATATTGGAAAATAGCAACGGCTCCTGCTGTGAATGCTCTTGCTTACACAGGCCATACAGGACTTCAGTTGTGGCCAGTTTGGGATCTCTGATTTTACCACATTTCTTAGAATTTCAAACGTTAGGTGCAGCTTCAGGTCTTTGTTAATACATATGGTATACAATGAATTTTATATGTAAAAATACGTATTTTATTGTAAAGAAAAAATGTTTCTGGAGTGTTAGAACCTGATGAGTGGATGGTAGGAAAATCCAGTTCCCTGTGTGTTGTAGCTCATTAGGGCACTGGTCACAACACAGTAATTGAGCAGTTTGGGAGTGAGTGACCTGTGAAGACCAGTGGGGTGACAGCATCCCTGAAACACAAGAGCTTATGTGGTAAGAAGACAAAAAAACCCTGGAGAGACATAAAGGAGAACAGTGATAGCAGCATGTTTATATTCAGAAGTCTACTCTGGGATTGTATTTATATTAGATATTTATAAGCTTAGAAATGTGTTTTGCTTGAAGCAACTATTTTAGGTCATGCTTTTGCTTATGATTAAAAACACATATCTATTAAACAGGAGGTGAAGAATGATGAAAAAGAGAAGGGGTTGTTTAAATAAGTGAAAAGCAACTGCAGAAATAAAACAGCAGAGTGAGGAGACTTCGAAGAAAGGAAATAGGGAGACCAGAACGGGAAATCTCACTGAGTGAGAGTGTAGATAGTGAAGAGATCCTGATAGCAGGAGGATAGGGATCAACTCTCCTAATGCTTGGTGTCAGTGCTACTGGAGCATATCAAAATGACAGTGAGTAATCTATGTGTTTATAGTCTCTGCCCTTCCAGAGAGCAGTTCTAGCTGAGGCAGCGAGCTCCAGGGAGACTGGATCCCACAGGTCCTGCTCCACTCGTGGTGTGTTTGTGTTTTTTCTCACATGTTTGGGCACGTACGCAAACACATAAACCTGAAAACGTGGCTGTGGCCACAAAACCACTGTCTGGCTCCTTGTGTCTTTAGCTTCTGTGGTCAGATACAGTCAGCTACAGTCAGCTTCAATTCCTCAAGAGTAAAGCACAAGAGTTGTTCTTTGGTATAGATCTATTAACTTGAAATCTCCACTCTCCTCAGGGAAGGATCTCATGTAATGGGCCAGAGGTGGTTTTTGTGGTTTAACCAATTTTTATGTACAAAGAGTTAGAGCTGCGTGCATCTTCTTGGCATGACATTAAAACACATAATGTTTTTAAAAAAATAAACTGGCTTTGAGTTGTGTTATATATATATTTAAAATGCACATGCATACTTCTTTTATTTATATTTCTTCTTTGTAATGTACTTACTCCAGTCATTATAGAGTGTTAAACTGAAAGTAGTTGCCACCAGTGTTAAACTATATTTATTTACAATGCAGTTATAAAATTTTTTTTCTGTAAATGAAAATCTTCAGAGCACTTCATTTCAAAGTAGAACCATGACTCTTACTTCACTTCAGGAAGAATATAACCAAATGAAGAGTTTATCTCAATTAATATAAAACATACACAAAAAATTGTTCATTAACTTGGCTTTGTAAGACACTTTTTACCCCTAAGACTGTATGCAATGTATAGATTAGTCCAGAAAGGAAATTTCAGTAAACTACGTTTGTGAAGGTACACAGAGTCTGCCACCATTCTTCAAAAGCAAAACAAAAAAGAATTGTGCAAATGGACTGAAGCAAACACTCTGGGTTTGAGTAGCTGCTCAGTGCCAGAATGTTTGCAGTTGGAGAAGCATTTCCCTCTCTAAATTAGAAAAAGAACCCAAAGTTGAATTATTTTACTTTTTAAAACTTTTTCACAATTCTTTGTACTGTCATTCTTAGTAAAACCAACATGTCACTGTTACAGTTTTCATGAGCATGTGGTTAATTTGATTTTTGCTTTTATTTTTGGATTAAAAATAGATACAACCATTGTAGGTTGCCTTCTAATTGGACTTTATGGGAATTTTTAGGTAGCCTGAGTATTCCTGCCAATGAGCTTGAACTAAGATTTTAATTGGCTTATGTTATAGAACCACAGAATTGTTTAGGTTGGAAAAGACCTTTAAGGACATAGAGTCTAAGGTTAACTCAGCACTGCCAACTCCACCATCAGCTGTGTCCCTAAATGCCACATCTGCATGTCTTGTTAAATATGTAGAGGGTGTCAGTCCTCTGATTTTTGAAGGCAAATAATGTTGAAAGTGTTATCAGAAGTTTCTCTTCAAGTTTCTCTTTAAGTGTTGCATATCTCATGTGCTGTTTACAAAACCTAGAATAAGATACTAAAATCTTCCACAGGATTTACTACCGTTAAGATCTGTATTGTAAAGCAAATGTAATATAAGCAAGTACTAAAATCTTTCTAAAGAGTTGCATTTTGAAAGTGACATCTATCATATGGAAGTCCAGCAGAAACAATGAAAAATGTAAACTATTTTTTAACTGTTAAAATGACTTTGCTGCTGAACAAATACAGACCAATTTCAGCTATACACTTGCCCTATAAAGTCATGCAGCACTTTCTGAATTCAGCAGGCATCTATCTGGTTTTGGTTGTTTTGGGTGAAAATAACCATGGATGATAGAGCTTTCATCCAAAGTATCTAAAAGTGTTTCCACGTCTTTACCATTATAGTATATTCTCTGCTAGAAAATCCAGAGGTTATATCTGTTTGGCATGATCCAAATGCTGTATGGCTGCTCACCAGAGAGGAGGAAGAGAGAATTTGTTTTGCATGACCTTAGTGTTTTGATAGGTAGCTGACTGTTTATTAAGCAAATCAATAAACATGAAGTGTGGTATGTTTGTATTTCTTGCATACAGTGTATCCTGTGGAAATGTGGAAAGCTCAAGCTGACTGTAGAGAATGTGTTAAGTTTCAGCACCAAGTGCCTTATGCTGTCCTTAAACTGAGATCTGAATTGTCCCAGCAGCTCAGGTCATTTGGGGTTTGGCTTCTGCTGCAGTGGAGTGGCTTGGTCATGGCAGCTCCTCCTGTGCTGGTGGCAAGTTCCCCTGAGTTTCCCAAGCCTTCCCCTCTGTGATTATGAGCAAAGTGTTGAACTGTAGTTAAAAGATGTCAATTTCCCAAACTGGAATCTTTGTCCTGATTGGCTGGTTTTGAGCTCCAATATATCCCATTAAAAAAGAACAAACAAAGAAAGAAAAAAGTCAGCTATAGTTAGTTTTCCTCCAGTATTTTACTGTGAGAGCTGGATTCTTCAGGAGTGGCTGCCCTGTCAGCCACCACCACCCTAAGCTTTTGCCTCAGGGCCAGTGACAGACTGAAAATAGTCAAAACTGGACTGAGCATCTTACTTTGCATGTGGGGTGCAGCAATGTATAACTATTCCAACACCTAATCTAAACACTAGGCGAGTTCGGGGGATTTTTTTTTTTTTTTTTACAGTAATACAGAGGTAAACTTTTGGCATAACTTGGGAAAGAAAGCCTCCATTGAAATGCCTGCTTTAGGGGACGGGGCGATGGCGGTACACGCGCAGTTCGTCCAGGGCAGGCAGCGGTCGGACCGGGGCTGTGGGAGCAGGGCCGGCCGGAGCGGGGCTGTGGGACCGGGGCTGTGGGAGCAGGGCCGGCCAGAGCAGGGCTGTGGGACCGGGAATGTGGGAGTGGAACCGGCCAGAGCAGGGCTGTGGCACCGGGGCTGTCGGAGCATGGCCGGCCGGAGCAGGGCTGTGGTACCAGGGCTGTCGGGCCGGGGCTGTGGGAGCAGGGTCAGACAGAGCAGGGCTGTGGGACCTGGGCTGTGGAGCCGTGCCTCAGGGACTGGGGCCGTGGGGCCGGGACTGGCCGCTCCCCCGGCGCTCCGGGCGGGCTGGGGCGGAGCGATGGCACCGCCTGCCCTCACCAGCCCCCTGCGCGGCAGCGGGCGAGCAGCGAGGCGCGGGCGGCCGGGGGATCGGGAGGCGGCGGGCAGGGCCGCGGGGAGGGCAGGCCGGGGCAGCCCCGGAGCGGCGCTCGGGGCGCGGGCGGGCCGCGGGCAGATGTTGGTGCCGAGCGGAGCGGGGCGTTCCTGGCGGCCGCAGCGGGGCCAGCCGGGCGGGACGCGCCGGCGCTGCACGGCGGGGGTTTCCCTCTTCCCTCCCCCGGCTCCTCGGCAGCTGCGCTTCGGAGATGAGCAGGAGGCGAGGGCAGCCCGCTAGCTGCAGCTCCTAGCCGGGACCTGCCGAATGTAAAGCTGCCGTGCCTTCGGGGAGCGCGCCACGCTGGGCTCTGCGGCTGCCTTAAAGAGCTCTCCGGGACGGCAGCGGCAGAACCGGCCCGAAGCACTCGTCTGCCGACGGTCTGCTCCAAGGACGCTTTGGCTGGGCTGCGAGAAAGTGATGTTTTCCTGTGGGACTTGTGGAGGCACCGCCAGCGAGCCTGATACGAGAGGAGGATAAGCTGCCTTTCAGATCAAGGTTATTTATAGCTACTGCCAAAAAAGTAAAGGGCTGTTTTATTGTTCTTACTGTTCTGGATTTAACTTATTTCCCCCCACCCCATCCCCCAGGATTTTTCTCCGTGCCTTGGTCAGGACCATACAAGCCACTGTGGATTCTGTCTTTTTAAGCTGCCACACCATGCTTTATTTATAAAGGAGATGGGATCCTGCAAGCCAGCTAAATGGATTACAGTTAAGCAGTCATGTACAGAAGATAATGGACTGCCTTCTGTAACACTTGTTCATTTGAAGGCTTATTTGGGAGATTTCAGATACAGATTCTGACCTGGAAAAATAAATGAAGCCTTCCACTGAATGTTTTACATATTTGGCTACTGCTGGTTTCTGCTATAATTTTTCTGTGACATTGGGACATTTCTGTTACTTTCTTGCCGAAGCACTTTATATTTTGGTGGGGTAGGAAACCTCATATCCAGGTAAAGTCAATTTTAAACGGATGCACTGATTATGAATGACCTCAGCCACTTCATATCTCATGGTGTGTATTTTTGTATCTATGCATCGTATGCTAAGGGCAAGTTTACTGTTTCTTCAGTTTGCTAGTGTTTTTTAAATGTTTGTCCTGAATCTGTGAAAGTGGAGGTGTGTGAACACTTTCAACATGGGGAAGCCACTTAGCAGGCCAGACTGTCTACGTCAGAATCCTCCATGTGTTGGCAAAGGGGAAGAAGATGAAGATTTAAATATCGAAGACTGCTACGTTCCCCAGAGGTCTATCTATGACACAGTGCGGCTGAATGAACAGATTGATTCAGGCTCCAAGGGCAGCCTCTCTTCGAGGCATTTCACAGACCGGACCTTACCCTACAGTCACAGAACACTGGACATCAGTACTTTGTGCTCCAATGGTACCCTTACTTCTTCCAGTGTTTTTGAGCTCCGAAGCCGTGAAGCTAACAAGTTAGATGAAAAAATGATCTTTGATGCTCTTAAACTGAACAGTGATATCATTCGGACAGCTGGGTTACCCAAAGCAAAGTCTCACACTGAAAAGAAGGAGCATAGACGGTCCTGGAGAATGCTTGTTCCACCCAGCTTTCCAGATTACACCAGCAGGAGTGAAAGCTCCTTTAATGAAACTGCTGATCTGTCAGAGGCAGCTAGACTGGGCAAATGCAAATGGGGTACGAATTCTCTAACCTCGGAAGAGGATGATTCTGGTTTGTGCAGCCCTCCAACAGAAAGGGAGGATAAACAAGATGCACCATTAGCAGGGGAGCAAACTCAAACACGGAGCCTGTCTTCTGCAGAAGATATCCATCTAGTGGGTCAGTTCAGACCATATATCCCAGCAATCTGCAGAGAGCAGCAAACCCCACTGCTTGCATGCATGAGTGTTCCTATCAATGAAAACTGCAGACAGGCTTTGCATGATATTGTGCCCTCTGAAAAAGTAAAACAAAACAATGTCCAGACTCGTGACAGTGATCAGGAAGAGATGGAGGGGAAGTACTCTCACTTAAAAGGTTTCAATGAGAACATTCTGTCACATGAAGATCCTCTTCAAGGTGATGGAAGAAGTATTACCCCGGATAAAAATGAAGTGGAAAATGCATATGAAGTTTATGAAGAAACTAAAACACGAGTCACAACAGTGGAGGAGGATTATGTGGATGATGTAGATGTTTATTACACTAATGCTGTTGTAAATACTAGTGACTTGGATTTTGCAAAATATGAAATTTTATCTGATACAGAGGAATGCAGTGTAGCATGCACAGGCTCAAATGAAATGGCGTTTTCTGTTCAACAGCTCGAATTAGATAGTACTGTAAACTGCCCAAAAGTTTTCCCAGAGAGAAATAAAGGCAATATCTGGACTGCTGGCATCCAAGACACCTTGGATACAGTCTGCAATGGCCTCTTGTCCAACAAGGTAATTAGAAAAACAAAAACAAAACCGGAGGTTTGTGAAATAGCTGTAATATAACTGTAAAGATATTTGTTTAAAACTCTTTAGGTAACTTTAAAAAGAATTGTAAATTAGGCAGATGCAGTGATCAGTGTCCAAAAAGGTGAAATGGTGTGGGAAGTGAAGTGGGAGCAGAGTCTGAGGAGTGGTTGTTGCTCCAGCTGTTTTGGGCAGGTTATTGCGCAGCTGGTGCCTGTTCCTCCCGGCTGGAATCAATGGCTCTGTGCTGGGTTCTGGGTCTGAGCTGTGGCTCACAGGCGATGCCATTCCAGGGCAGCTACAGCCCGAGTGCTCAGCCTGAGCATCAGCCTTGCTCGTCAAGGTACGGGCAGCACTATCAGATGCTTGTGGTTTCCAAAGCAGGCGGATTAAAGGCTCACCGCCTCTTCTGAAAGCTGCCTTGTGCGTTTGCGTGCCAGAAAGCAGAGCTGACATTACCCTAGTGTTTTACAAGCGCAGGAACTTGCACTGCTTTGTGAGTGCTGGATGAGGTAAGAGAGTAAGGGAAGCTTTGTAATAATGAAAGGGTGTTTGTCGGCTCTGTAATTTTTTTTCTTCCCACTCTGGTTGAAATCTGAGATACTTCAAGCTTTGTTGCTACGTTGTTCTGGTAAACTTTGGCCTCAGCAATAATCGTAATTTATTTTAAGCTTCTCTCCACAAAGAATTTGTGCATTTTTAAAGGGCAGATTATGGAGATCAGTCTCCTCTGTGGTAGGACGTTGTTCTCCAAAGATGTGACTTTATGGCACATAAAAAAAGATTTTGTTATTGATTCTGTGTTGAAATGTTATTCTGCCTTCTCCTTACCCTACAGTAAAAAAAAAAAAACAAACAACACAAGCATTTTCCTTCTTCTAGAAGCAGCCAACTCATTGCACTCTCAGTTTCATGTAACTGCAGTCTTGGAGTATTAAGGTTTTTGTTGGTTTTTTTTATATTTGTTTGTTTATTTTTTTTTTGTCTGTAGGAACAAATCTCTTAGAGACGCCTAATTTATTTTACCCCTCGTGTTTAGTGTAGTTGCTGTAGCTTCTAGATTAACTTGTCAAGCTGGTGGAAGTGTGCTCAGCCACCTGAGGTCTGCAGCTTTCAAAGCAATCACTTGCCACAGCGTGTTTGGTGCAAAAGAGCAGAGCTGCTGGTACATCCAGAGCCATCTCTGCTTTTCAGGATGCTGAGAAAGGTTGCCTTGAATGCACTAAGTGTACACCCAAACTGTTACTGAATGCTGCTATAGAAATGGAAGGATTTAGGGTCAAAAGTTGAGCATTCTTTAGCATTGTTTATTCATTGGTTATTTTTCACTGGCCTGTGTAATTAATTCAGGGGCTTCAGGCCATTTTCTGATCTCATTGACACTTGTGTCAGTGCAGCTTAATGCTGCTGAATACAAATGGAGGTTTACATTGCTGTTGCTAATGGTAATAATCTGGCTCTGAAAAGGCCTAAATACCTGCAAGAGTCAAGTAAAGCAAACACAAAACTGCTCAAATTGCTGTTGGGCAAGGTCAAAGCCCGAGCAATTTGCAAGAATATCCTTTGAATGAAAACCCATTTTCCTGGTGTCTGCCGGGATCCTATTTCAACAGCATCTGTAGTGCCTCCTCCTCACTTGTTGCCATAACCGATCCTGAAATACATCTTCCTTCACTGTTTCTTTGACTTAAAACTTTGGTTTTGGTTCCAATTTAGAAAAACGTCCACTTGTCTCTCTTGGTCTGTGCCATTTTTGTTAGATTTTGTGGATAGATAATTAAACAGATGAGTTTCTCCAGTCTTTTTTTTTTCCCTCTATCAGAAATTTTCTTTTCTCAACTCGCAAAACTTCCACCACCTCTCTTTTTCTCTGTCCCTTTCCTTCCTATCTAAAACTACTCATGGAAATGTATGCCACTTCCCCTTCTATGATGTATTGAATTTGCTCTATTTAGATTGAGCCTATTCTGTTTAGATTTATTAATTCTTTTTTAGGAAGGTCCTGACAAGGAATGGCTTCCTTTCTTCTAGACACCAGTTTCAAGCACTGTTTTTGGCTGCATACTGTCATGTAAACATCAGATGCATTTTATGACAGAAGTTACCATGTTTCACGTCTCTCTTGGGTTTCAACTGCAGGTATTCCAGAAAGAAGAAATCGAACCCTTACAAGTAAAACAGCAGGAAGTAAATTGGTTGGGTCAGGGCCTTATTCAGAGTGCTGCTAAAAGTACCAACACAGAAGACCTTGAACACGACCTCGAAGATGTCAACACCCGATGGAAGACTCTTAATAAGAAGGTTATTATCTTGTATACTATGCCACTTTTATTGTGTTCTGCCTTTTGATTATTTGCTTGCTGATATCTTTCAAAATGCAGGAAATGAAATATTCAGTAAGAATATGAATTGTATTTGGTTTACACACTTACTTTGTAATTCTAAAGATAAGATTTATATTGCTAATAGCCAGAGGTGTTGCTGTCACTTATAAGGTTTTGCCAAACTTTCTCTAGGTGTGTCCTGGATTTTTATTCAGGAGAAAGTCACAGAATCACGAAATGGTTGGAGTTGGAAAGGGTCCCTGGAGATCCAGTCCCATTTTCAGTCATTATTTGCATGTTTCTTCACTTAGATTTATTTGCTCATGTACACTGTTGTACCTGCACAGTGCACAGAGCAATGATACAGCCCAGCTTTGTGTGACTGGTGGAATGTTTCCTTCACAGCACCTTAAGGATTGTATTGCTTGAGGCATCAGAAAGTACCACTGCTTTGAAAAACTGGCTGCACTTTACAAAAGTCTTCCTCCAGCAGTAGCTGCTGCTGGAAAATGGAGAGGGTGGGGAGTAAAAACAGTGCTCATCTTTTGCTCTCTTCCTGAGTGATACAGCAAAACCAGAGGCATCTGGGGTTCACATATTTGCCTTCTTCTTTCCTATTTTTATTTCTCGCTGATGGCATTATTGGGCCTTATTAAGAGCTGCTACTTGAAATCCTGCCTCATTCTTTCTGTAAGGAAAATAAAGACCATCAGAAGTGCAAACCTCCTGTCAGTCTATTTCCTAATACTGTAGCTATATAACGCAGGAGTAACTTGTGAAGAATTACTAGAGCAGGCTGAGTTGCTGGGAGTCAGTCTCTTCTTTTCAGTGGATGTCTCCAGCCCCAAGAGATTAATGCTGAGCTGTGACATAGTGCTGTTATGAATAATTACAAAACCAAGTGTATTTATTAGTGATATTGACATATTTTGACTAATTATTTCACAGAAATTAAATGAATGGGTGAGATCCTCTGCTGTGTTTTCAGGTTGCCCAGCGTGCTGCACAATTGCAGGAAGCCCTCCTCCACTGTGGGAGATTTCAGGATGCCCTTGAATCTCTGCTCAGCTGGCTCATTGATACAGAAGATCTTGTGGCTAATCAGAAACCACCATCTGCTGAATTCAAAGTTGTCAAGGCCCAAATACAAGAACAGAAGGCAAGTGAAATGGTTTCAGAATCTCTCCCCCTTCACTGGATCAATGAGAGTAAATTCCTAGTCTTTGTCAAAGCATAATATCTGTTCAAGTGTATTGTATTACACTGGGGTGTGGTGAGGTGTTTAAAGGAGCCATCTGTTCCAAACTCAAGACTTCGTCCAGGGTTGGGTGAAGTGCTCATCTTCTTGGATAGAAGACAGAGTGATACTGTGCAATCTGAGCTCTGGTTAGAATTATTAACATTATCTGGAAAGGATGTTAAAAATCCATTGAAAAAAAGAGAACGTATAAAATCCAGTATTTAGCCTTTTGAAAGCTGGGAAATAAAACCTAGTAAATTTTCACTCTACTACTACCAAGATACAATTGGAGATTACAAACTTAAATACTTGGCTCTTGATCTTCATGTGATTGTTGTTGGTGATTAGTTGTAATCCCATTGGGGAGTGGCCTGTGCTAATGTAGAAACTCCATCAGTGTCATCAACTTTGGCATATCTTAATAGTGGTTATAGAAAAAAGAATGATAATGTATCTGATAAAACATATAATTCATGCAGTTGGACTGTGTGGCCCACTGCCACCCAAGTTATAAAGTTATGGCCAGTACAGGTTGTCATCTTGGAATGCCTGCAGTGACAAAATGTTAATGTTACCAAATGTTAATGGCACCAAAGGCACCTAGGGAATGGAGGAAGGGAGGATTGTAGACAGAGGTGCATTTTATTCTTCATGGAGAAGTTAATGTATAGGTTGGTGAAGTCACTTGTATCTCATGTAAGTGATGAGTTGATTGCACAATAGTTTTGCTATTTATTTTCCCATCTCTCTATCTAGCTGAATTACTTCTATGATGCTGAATCTGGAAGGGCATACAGCTTTCCCATAGTGTTCCTATAAAATGTAACTTAATTCTAAATAGCTGGATTTCCTCAATGGTGTTATGTAGAACACCTTTTTCCTCTCTGTGTTCATTTTTTGGGCTGCCACATCCTTACCTCAGAGAAAGCAGGGTTGTTGTTTGGGCTTCACGAAACTGCAGTGTTCTTAAGAAAACAGTTGAGAAACTAAAAGGGGCCTGTGTTGGTCAATGAAGGGGTTGATGTGTGTGTTATGTGTGTCTCTTTGATCAGCTTTGTTCACATTTTTATCACAATATTCACATTGTGGTTTAGATTTTGGTTTTTTTTTAATTTTTTTCATTTTAACAGCTTCTCAAGAAGTCTACTGTTGTTACTTTTGCATTACTGCAATATTTCTTAATAACCTGGTGCTTGATTGCTCTCTGTAGCTCCTTCAGAGGCTGCTGGATGACCGCAAGCCCACTGTGGAGGCGATCAAGCGTGAAGGGGAGAAAATTGCGGAGTCAGCAGAGCCTGCTGACAGAGTGAAAATCCTGAAACAGCTGAGTTTCCTGGACAGCCGATGGGACGCCTTGCTCAGTAAAGCTGAAACCAGGTACTTGAATTCTTTCATGGGTCTGAGGAATGTAGACATAGCATGTGATAGATGCTTGGAAGCAGCATGTGGAACTCTGCACTGTGAAGTATTGTCGCGCTTTTGACTGCGTTATGTCTTGGTGTCTCGATGTTGACATAATGGTTCCTCTGAGGGGAAAAGTGGAGAAAAGTGACCTGAAGAGACCAAAAATACTTTAGTCTACTGTGATAACCTGCATATGTATCTTCTGAATATTTTATCTCTGTTAATTAATTAAAATGCAAGTGTTTTGAGGCAAGAATCTGTTTTGCAATAGAATCAAGTGCAAATTTTACACCTAAAAAATATAATGATGTTCTGTAGGAACTTCAAGGACCTGAATTGCTGCTACAAAGAAGGGGCACTCAATTCTTTCTTTCTTTCTTTTTTTTTAATATCATTGGCATAATTAGTTTCTGCAACTTAGAGGTCATCGTAATGTCAGTTGCAGATGCATGCAAGTGCTGAGCTCCCTTAGTTTTCAAGAAAAAGAAGGAACTTCAAAGTATATAGATATATATGTTCTAGCAACACAGAAAACCCTATTTCTTAAAAGACATTGAGGTCTACTTCAAGTTCCAGTTGAAAAAATCAAGCAACATCCATGCACACAATATGTGTAAATACAGGCTTACATTTATGAGTTGCTGTCGTTATGAAGTTATGAACTGTAAAGTGTCTTTGAGGAAATCTGTGTTGAAAGGGTTACTGAACATGTTTTTTTGGTGGGGATTTGAGAAAGACAGTCTTTTTCAGAGTAGAGAGAAGGATGCATGAGGCATAGATTGGAAAAAGACCTATAATTGAGAGTAAGAGAGGACTTGGGAAGCTGAAGAAAAATTTAAAGCTCACAATGAAGAACAAATGCTTATGTTGGTACTTAAAGCAGCATTGAACTCACCTCTGCTGTCTTCTATTCTGGTAGCCTCTCTTTAGCTGAACCTGTTTTGTTACCTCATACTAATAATGGGATTATTTAATTAGTCAACCACTAATAGACCATTATTTCCTTCTTTTCTTTTTTTCTTTTTTATTGAAGGAATCTGACTCATTAGCTGGGGTAAATGTTAATGTCATATTTAATTTAATAATATCCTTCCAGTCTGGTGATATCTAATTACAAATGAAATTGCAGCTTTTTCCAAGCTATCCATTAGCTGCAAGCTTGTCTCCATTGTTCTTTGGCTGGTCTCTAGAAATGAAGAAGGAATTTGAGGATGAGTTTGAAAACTATGGAAACACAGAGTGTTCTGTGGCTAAGTATGTCGAGTCTACCTTGCTTATAAGCCGAAAGCACACATGAATGTAGCTTTTATCTGGAGTGAGATCCTCATTTTAAAGACATTATTGTGATGTTTTCATGTAGAACAAATCTCTCCTAAAAGTCTGCTTGAATGACATTTGTTCAGCGCTGCTTGTAGAGAAGACTTTGCTGCAATCGAGAGTCCTCTCTGAGATGTAATAATCTGAACCAGAAATGTTTTAGATACTTTCCTGGTTTAGAGGTCAAGTCTCTATGCTTTATTAATGATGTCTCACTGACTTCATTGAGAGCTTTTATCTAGGACAAGACATGCAAATTTAGAACCAAATAATTCTGTTGTCATCACTGAAAAAATGTTTGAAGATATTTTACAATGATGAAGAGGAATGACAGTATGTTCTGGTTCAGTAAAGCCTTTGCCTAACTTTAAAATGTATGATAGGCAAGGGAATGTAACTTTATGCTTGAAGACCTGGAAACTTGAAGACTATCTTAACTAGGTATAAAACAGTGTCTTGCTGAATTGAATGCTAGATTATTTCTAGCAAAAAGTATATGAATGAATTGATACTATTTTTATTTTCAAAACTAGTCTATTAGCAAAATGCCTTGGAGGTGTTTGTTTGTTTTTAATTTTATTTAATTTTTATTTTACTTTGCTTTTAATAAGGTATCAAGGATATATGTCTCTTTCATTTGGTGACTGGTTCCTACAGTGAGACTGCACTGTTTCTGGGGTGTTTCTCAAAGGATTCAAGGGAGTTCATTAAAGCTGTTTGACACTTACTTCATCCCCAAAGATAACACTTCCCTGGCTGTGTTGCTAGGAACCGGCAGCTGGAAGGCATCTCGGTGGTAGCGCAGCAGTTTCACGAAGCTCTGGAGCCTCTGGTGGAGTGGCTGACAACCACAGAGAAGAGGCTTGCAAATGCAGAACCTATTGGAACACAGGCCTCCAAACTGCAGCAGCAAATTTCTCAGCATAAAGTAAGATACAAACTCACTAGCTTTGGTCATTCTTTTTAGATGCTTCTGTGAAGCACAACACAATGGCACAGCTGTTGCACTGTAATCATTTTACTATACAGTTTCTTTTTTTGTCCTCTGTATTTTAAGTTTTTTATATTTATGTTGACAATATATCTTTTTTTTCAATTTTTATTGAGTTTCACTTTAATTTATTTTATGTTTTTCTGATTTTCTTTTCCATTATTCTTCATTACTTAAAATAAAATATAGGCCCTAGAAGATGATGTCCTAGCTCACAATAAGAGTTTACATCAGGCCATTAGTGCTGGTCAGTCCCTAAAGACTATGTGCTCCAGGGAAGATAAAGATATGGTGCAGGAAAAGCTAGATTCTGCTCAGGCACGATACATTGAAATTCAAGAGAAGAGCAACAGCAGGTCTGAACTTCTCCAGCAAGCTTACAGCAATGCTCAGATATTTGGGGAGGATGAAGTTGAATTGATGAACTGGCTGAACGAAATCCATGATAAACTGAACAAATTGTCAGTCCAAGATTGCAACACAGAATTGCTTCAGAAACAGCACTCTGAACTACTGGTATTTTGATTTCTGTTCATTTCTTATTTAATTCATGATTTAAATTTTATTTCTATCCTCATGTGTCATTTATTTTCATTAATATATTTTGTTTAAAAATCTCAATATGCTTATTCTAAATAAAAAACTAATACAGTTTTTAGAACTGTGCTGACATAAATGATCTTTATTCATAGGATCTTCAGGAAGAGATTCTTCTTAGAAAACAAAATGTTGATTTAGCTATACAAAACGGCTTAGAGCTTCTCAAGCAAACAACAGGTGAGAACTTAAGTAAAACTATAATCTGTTATACTTTTTCTTTCTTGTACTTGTAGGTGCCTAAGAAAACTAAAGTGAAACTTGTAAATATGGTTTGTATTTACTGGGTAAAACAATCAGAGTTGTTTATTTTAGTCAGGTTTGAGGTCAAGCTAGGCTATGTTTTGGGGCCAATTTTACTTTTAATGTAAGTGAGCAAAAGGCCTTTTTTGCCTGTAGAGAATTTAGCCCTTGAATCCTCTTATTACTTTTAGTGGAAAATAATTTTGGTGAACCTGCATTCCATTCCTAATGGTGAGTTGTAGACATTACTCACAGTGGAGAGCTGTTTGGCAGTGGTGGACTCAGAGAATTCCCTGCAGGCATCCACAGATGAGCAAGATATTAGACTACCTATTACTGCAAGGGGAAAGCTGTGGCCATGGGAACTACAGTAATTTCACAATTATAAGCTGCACCTTTTTCATTGGAGAATCCAGCCTACCCCAGTAGTGCGGCTAATCATCAGGTGCGGCTTATTTATGGACAAATCCAGTGAAATGCCAACCTGGAAGTGAGAGCCGGCTGGGGAGGGCGCCTGGGGCTGCCTTTAAAGGCTTGGCTGGTCTATGAAAACTGTTTGCAACTTGAGCACCTGACACCAAACCCGCACTGGCGCGATTCTGTTACTAACTCGTTACTTTGTCACTCATGGATCCTCACTTAAAAAAAAAAATAAATAAAGTGCGGCTTATATTTGGGTGCAGCTTATATATGGACAAATCCCGTGAGCTACCGGGATGTGTGGCTTATAATTGTGAAATAACTGTAATACTGTGGGAAAAGCTGCATTCCAGTTCTATACAATGTGTCTGTTTTGCAGAAAATCTGTCCGGATTTTCCAGCACTTGTAAAGTTCTTGAGCCCCTAGAGACATAAGTATGTTTGTGCAGGGTGGTATTATCCTTTTCTGTTCCAAACTTTGACATTGCACGTATTCTGTGGTGAAATCTGAACGATATTGTGGCTAATAAATTTCAGTGCATAATTTTTCTTTTAGCCTTTTGAGTTGTGTTTCAAATGGACAGAAATGAGGGTGAGCTGTGATGTCAAAATCTACTGCAATTGAAAGTCTAGTTAGTAATGTAGATTTTTTTTTTTTGTTCTTTTCGGTAACACTTATATCTTTTATTTTGCCTTTATAAGAAGTATTGTGAATTTAAGGGTAGATTTTTTTAAGATTGTTTCTGTTTAAAATCAGATTTGATTCCTTAGTTTATAATAGTTTAGTAAAACAGAAAAAAGACAGAAGGACTAATCCTGAACTGAGGTAAGCTTTGTAGCTCTGTGGGCTTTAGTGGTGGTAGGATTATTTGTAACAGTTGAGGATTGGCCTTGTCATCTTGTTTGGGTTATTTTGTAAATTAAATACTGAGGCTTCTAATATGTGAAATTTGGGATTTTAGGGTTTTTGTTGTTGTTGTGGTGGTTTTGTTTTTTTTTTTTTCTTTTTAATATTTGTGATCATGGGAAATAACATTCCTTTCATATTTTAGGTGATGAAGTTGTAATTGTTCAAGATAAACTGGAAGGCATTAAAGCAAGATACAAAGAAATTACAAAATTAAGTTCTGATGTAGCCAAGACTTTAGAGCAGGCTCTGCAGCTTGCAGGCCAACTGCACTCAACTCATGAGGAGCTCTGCAAATGGCTTGATGAAGTCGAGATGGAGTTACTCTCATATGAAACTCAAATACCGAAGGGTGAAGAATTAAGCCAAGTGCAAGAGAGACAAAAAGTAGGTTTCAGAACCTGTGAATTTTTTACTATTCTGTGATTTGGTGAGGCTTTCTTTTAATTTGTTCTTGATATGAACTAATTTTTGGAATAATTAATTTTGGCCTCAGATCATTTGACTAAATGTAACAGTAGTTAGGAATCAAACTTTTTTCCAAAGTCATCTGGTATAATCCCTTATGAAATTAGGCTGAGGTTTATTTTTAGCACAAGAGTAGCACAACATTTTTGTTTTATTGGAGGAGCTACCTAAGACTGGGAAACTTCATAAGCTGTCAAACAAAGTTATTTTAGTTCTTTAGCTGTGGCGTGGATAAAATCCTGTGAAGTGTTAGCATTTGAAATATATTTTACTAATTTTGTTTAACAAGATTTATTTCAAAAGAAAAAAATGTGGTGTAAGCTGCATGGTAGGGAAAATGTTGAGGGTGGAAGCTTAAAAAAATTCTATTAAATTTCTTTAATAGATGGGGAATTTTGTACAGGTAAAAACTCATTCCTTTCTGTGAATATGTGCTTGAAATTTAATCCAGTCATTGCAGAAATCATTTGAATTCATCATATTTTGTTATATTGTGTGCAGATTTCTTTTGCTGATGACTTAGTTCCTTTTGGAGTTGCAGTTTGCAGCCATCCACTGGTTTTATTTTCTTTGAATGCTTCATGAAGTAGTAACAATTCTTATAAAATTTTCAGACAGTCATACTGAATGGAGAAATATATTTAGGTTAGATTCTGTGGAAAATTTTCTTAAGAATCACCTACTTTCCTGTCAACTTATAGAATCAAAAAACTAATAGTGTTTAGCTGAAAATAAATATTCTAATTTAGCCCTTCGGTTTGTGTGGAAACTATTTCAGTTTTGGACTCATGGAGTAGTTGAAAGAATGAAAAAACTCCAAACTGTGTATGTTTCATTCATATACTGCCATGTTTGAATGGTTAAATTGTTTGAAATGGCCTTTTACAGGAGCTGAAAAAAGAAGCAAAGAACAACAAAGGCTTAGTGGACACTCTGAATGAAGTTGGCAGTGCCTTCCTGGAGCTGGTGCCATGGAGGGCCAGGGAGGGGCTGGACAAGATGATAACAGAGGACAACGAACGGTACAGATTAGTGAGTGAGACCATCTCCCAGAAGGTGGATGAGATTGATGCTGCCATCCTGAGATTCCAGCAGGTACTGGAAACTCTTCTTTGGACAGGAACATGTGTACTTGGACAAGAGCTGTCCTTTAATAATGGTGCCAAAAGTTTGTTGTGCTTGAGCAGCCAAAAGGCCCATTTGGATGAAATGGGACTCCAGTGTTAAAATATGAATGCCAGAAATCCTTTAATCTGCACTCTGTTGTAGTTGTCTCCCTTTTTGTTGGTGCAAACAACAATATTTTAGCTAAAATCGCTGTTACTATCCTGTGGCTCTTAAAGTCAGAGTTTCCTTAACAACTAAGTGGCCCAGATCTTTTGTACGTCATGTTGTGTTAATAAAATAAGTAAAAAGGGTCCTGAGCCACCTTTTCTGGATGTGACACTGATATTGCCAGGTTGGCCACACAGTTAAAAGCTGAATGACCTTTTTCAAGCTGAGGTGGAGGATTTAAATAACACTTGCTTTTATTAATATCGACAATGCTTTTCTTCTTGGGGTCCAAAACCTCAGTTATTTAATATGTGAACATTTCTATACATGCACAGAAGGATGCACTTTGAGAACCGGGCTCTAATTTTGTCACTAAGTAGTCTCATATTTAAGCCAATCTATAAATGTATTGTGAAAACAGTTTTCCAGTTCAGACATAGAAATGTCCACCATAACTTTTTTTTTCCTTTTGCTATATAATTCCTATAAACAGTTATAACAGGACAAGGAGAGAAAGCATGTGTGATAGTTTCAAAATTTGCTAAAAGCTGACTAAAAGAGACTGGCAGTAATTCAGATTTTCTTCTAAGTGAGCCTAAAAATAAAGACAGGTTTCTTTCTATGGGGTTTGCTAATTAATATTTTCTTGTTTCGTTAACCTAATCCTCAAAAATGAAGGGTGATGATTTTTTTTTTAAAGGAGTGATAAGGTGAGATAGGAGATTATATATATTGGCTCTCCTTCAGATTTTCAGAATTCCATGAGTGTGTTGCATCCACTGGCATAAATCCAGAGCTGCTATTCCACTAGCTCATGTTTAAAGGGCACGTTGCAATGTTATCCTGCATACCCCTAACCTCCAGCCAACCCACATCGTCACAATAAACTCCTGTGCACTGTTTCCTGTGATAAGTTTCAGGTGGCTTAATGTGCTTCCAGTAAAGGACAAAATACTACCCATTTAGCCATGCAAAATAAAAAAAAAGTTTGGAGAAGGTAGTGCTCTTTAAGTTTGCCCTGTGGCAACTTGTTGAAGTGCCTATACTATTAAGAAGTTCTAGGTGGAGGAGTAAGTGTGGGTTTTGTGTGAGACGTTCCTGGACCAAGGTGAGGAATGCAGCAAGAAACACAGATGATTAGGCAGAGCAGCTTCATGTAGTGAGTGGAAGCTGGAAGAATAATAGACAAATGCAGTGCCCAGGGTTTTTAACTACCTGGGCAAAACGGTCCCAGACAGATAATAGGTATAAATTCAGCTGCATGGTTTAGTCCTCATTTCTCAAGACTGAAAGCGTTGGTGGGGTCCTCTGGTGAAGGACTCTTAAGTAGAAATACAAGGTCATATTCTGCTTTGAGCTTGTTCTTCACTCTGAAGCAGCCATAGCGAGTGCTTTAGAAAGCATTCATGGGGAAAATCACAGCATCATCATATTCGGAAGTCAATCATTCCTGATCAGAAGAAAATGTACCACAATGAACTATGCTTGGTTAGACTGCATGGGGATTAAGTACATGATTTTATAGTACTCAAAGTGCAGCTCAGGGCTCATATGCAGCTGCCATGTATAATGGGAAGAAAACATTTCAAATTTTGGATGCAGAGAGTGCCAATTTCATGCTTTTTATTGCATAATGTTGTTTTAAAGCATCGCAAATTGGAAATCCTATACCTTCAGCAAACCGAGTTTAGAGTTCTTGCCTTCCTCAATGCTATTTAACTTAGAAGTTTCAGTGCCATGCCTTGATTTTGTTATTTCCATTTAATATTTCCTCAATATTATTTTCATATCCATGAGTATTTGGTATCAGGAAGTCATGCTGCAGTTAGTTTGTGCATCTAGCACATTTGAAATCATCTTCTCCATTTCTATTGTAAATAGATGGACTTCTGAAAACCTTGATTGTGAACTGCAGTTTCTAAAGCCAGGATTTAACTACCACTGGTGCATGTGCTTCATGCTAATGTATACAATACTGATTATTTCAGAACATACCTTTCAAAAAATTTAGGACAAGCCTTACATTCTGTTACTTTAAATGAGAAATGACATATAGTGTAAAAGAATGTTCTCTTTCATGTAATAAAGGAATTACAAAGGTTGAAGAAGATTGACTCATAAAGAACAAAATCTCAGAACTGTTTCTTTCGTTTTGTGGGCCTCATGATTAACCTCTAAGACAAGTCTGAGTTAGTACTAAAGTACAGTAATTTCACAATTATAATCTGCGCCTGATTATAAGCCGCATGTCCCGGTAGCCGGGTACACCAAGGGATTTGTCCATATATAAGCTGCACCCAAATACAAGCCGCATTTTTTTTTTTATTTTTTTTTTCAAAAAAGCGAGGATCCATGTGCGACAAAGTAACGAGTTAGTAACAGAATCACTGCCAGCAGGGTTTGGTGTCAGGTGCTCAAGTTGCAAACAGTTTTCATAGACCAGCCAAGCTTTTAAGGCAGCCCCAGGTGCCCTCCCCGGCCAGCTCTCACTTCCAGGTCGGCATTTCACTGGGATTTGTCCATAAATAAGCCGCACCTGATGATTAGCCACACTACTGGGGTAGGCTGGATTCTTCAATGAAAAAGGTGCAGCTTATAATTGTGAAATTACTGTAAATTCCAGTTATATTAGGGAGCAGGGCTGTTATGAGCTACAGCTGTGAAGGCACAGACCAGCATATTTTAAAGACAAGTGTGACTGAGAGTGTTCAGAGGGAGATTTCTGAGGAAGGTGTAGGCATCAGCAGCACAAGTAGTAGTTCTGACCTGAAACGTCCTGACAGACTTTGACAATAACTCAAGGCTATATTTAGGTTCAGTTAATTTTGGAGAGGGGGCAGAGTTTTAATGAATTCAATAAATAAATTCTTAGTAGTTTCTACAATGTGCATCTGGTACATCCCATGTGATATTTCTCTGTGGCTTAGGCTCAAAGCTGCCCTGGTTGAGTGCTGCAACATGGGTGCTAAGAGGCATGCCTATGAACTTAATCTGAAGAGAAAATGGATGATATATATTTTTTTAATTTGATCTCACATTTCAGAGGACTTAGATTCCCCACATTCTTCATTTGATGTTTTTCTTTGCACATTAGTGATGAACAGGTCATCCCATTACATTAGTGCTTTTAGGAAATTTCTGAAACACTTAAATGTTGACTAAATGTAGTCAGAAGTTAATCTTTTAGGAAAAGTGCTGGCTGTATCCAAATGCTCAAAAAAACCCCAAACTTTTGCATTTAATCTGAGGTGAGGTTTTTGCACTTAGTTGAACTATGATTGTTTTGCCTTGATCATTTAGTACCAAAGCAGCTCTTCAGATTAATAGGGTAACATCAAACAACTGTGTCTCAGGATAATTGCAACACCAGCAGTAATAATAAACACAGATGAAAAAGACATGTAAAAGTAGAATAAAATTAAAACAAGCAGTGTAGTTAAAACTCTGAGATTATAATCCTTTTTTTATTTTTTTATGACTGCTAGAGAGCTGTAGGCTTTGGAAAAAAATATTTGCTTCTGTTCCTTTGTCATGCTTATGAACTAAGCTGCTTGTATTACAATCCCTCAGAACCATTTTGAGCACTGCATTGCATTTATTAAAAACCTTAAATGGAAATTGAGCTGCTATCTTTCTGAAAATCCAAAAATATGTTGTTTAATCTTCTTTACAATTTTTGAAACTGTTATTCTAATTTTATGTCTGTAGAACTGCTGAACTGATTCATGTCTCCCTCATTTAGTTTGATCAAGCAGCTGATGCTGAATTTGCCTGGATTGCAGAAACAGAAAAGAAACTGATGTCTCTGGGTGATATTAGGCTTGAGCAAGACCAGACCACTGCTCAGCTGCAAGTTCAAAAGGTAAAAGAAATGCATTTCCAACTGTCATGGTAATTATTGGCCGGCACACTCTCCATCTAGAAAATGTACTGGCATGATTTAATTTTCAGTCCATCATAATTAATGCACTTCAAAACCAGTTTTTGCTCCAAATACTTTTTTAAAAAAAATTATTTTAACCAATTTTTATTGTGTTTCAAGGCTTTTACCATGGAGATTTTGAGGCACAAAGATACTATAGATGAACTTGTTAAATCTGGGGATAAGATTATGAAAACGTGCACTGAAGAGGAGAAACAGATGATGAAGGTAAAGTTCATTAAATTGCAGCTGCAGTGGCAGATATGCAGACAATGTATAAGTGGAAGGATTCCTGTAGTGTTTTTTTAAAAATACTAATGAAAAAGCATAATGACATTCACTTCCTGTCTGGGGATTGTAATGCTAGAGGAAATGCTGTTCCGTATTGCTCCCCTTCCTTCAGGATGTTAAAAGAACAAACGCTGTGTACTTGCTTCGTTGCCTGACACTAATTTGGAGCCCCATTTATCATCCTCATCCATAGTAAATAGCAATTTATCCTATAGATGATTGAGTGAAGAGGTGTTAGTCATCTGGGTTGATGTGTGGCATCTGGCAGTTTATCTTCCGTGTTCCTTTGGGTCAGTGATGCTCCGGGCATGAGCATTTCTGTGCTGAATTCAACAGCTCTGCACCACAGTGTGAATCTTCACTTTCATTTCTGCTGATTTCCATGAAGGCCTTGCCTGCCAAGATTATTGCATCCATCACAGCCCATGAAAGGCATTCTCATGACTTTGTGTATTACACACGGACACACAGAACCCAATGTCAGGGCTGCAGACATGTAGAGATGGCTTTTTTTTGTTGGTGTTTAGGAAGGATTAGTTGTGGGGTTGGGATTTTTTTGCTAAATTACAGTAATTTCACGATTATAAGCCGCACCTTTTTCATTGAAGAATCCAGCCTACCCCAGTAGTGCGGCTAATCATCAGGTGCGGCTTATTTATGGACAAATCCAGTGAAATGCCAACCTGGAAGTGAGAGCCGGCTGGGGAGGGCGCCTGGGGCTGCCTTTAAAGGCTTGGCTGGTCTATGAAAACTGTTTGCAACTTGAGCACCTGACACCAAACCCCACACTGGTGCCATTCTGTTACTAACTCGTTACTTTGTTGCACATGGATCCTCGCTTAAAAAACAAAAAAAAATCAAAAAAAAGAAAGAAAAGAAAAGAAAAAAAAGTGCGGCTTATATTCGGGTGCGGCTTATATATGGGCAAATCTCGTGCTCTACCCAGCTACCTGGATGTGCGGCTTATAATCAGGAGCGGCTTATAATTGTGAAATTACTGTACATTGAGGCTGGATATATTGTGTAGATTCAGTCCCTCCAATCCATGAAAAACAACACTTCAGTAATTGTGTTCTGCTGCAGGATCTCTGAATAAATTTGATTTGCTCATAAGTGAATTTGAAATAGATGAGATGTTCTGTCTATGAAACTGTAGTCATAAGGCAGAGCAGTTCTGTATAAGTCTCTACTAAATATTTTTATTTGTTAAAAATACTGTATATCTGTGTGTTAAGGTTATGTTCTGTCCTCTAGATAGCATCTCTAGAATTAATTTACATGCAAGTCATAACAAATGAAAGCTTGTTCTGCCGAAATAAAAAAAATATCTTATTCACATTCAATGTCTTGCATATATGTGATTTTTCCAAGGCTAGGATTTATGTGCATTGTCACATACAATATTTCGTAAACATGCTAATAAGGGCAGTTTTCCACAGAGATAGTATAGCTAGTTGATACTTTCATATATTATCACATGCCCAAATTCATTAAATTTGTAATGTATAAGCTTTATAGTTCTATCACTATTATCTATGTTATTTATGGTAAAACATTCTCATTAAGTAATACACGCTAGTCTGGATATTAATGTTTTGTGGTTTCTATTGCAAATTTGTAAATTACAGTCACAAATGTGTATCCTAATATCTTCCCAGAGTGGAAAAGAAAACCCCACCAAAAAAACCACCAAACCAAAGTAAACATCCCAACAGATTTTGTGCATTGTTCATCTTGCTTTGATTCAGAAATGCTGTGGAAAACATAGTTCTTGCCAAGTGTCACTGAACAAAAGTGTCTGCAGTAAGGAAGTTGGGCTAAGGTCTGTAGTCAGATCATTTGCAGCCTGAGTAAAAGCTCTATGAATAAAGTGTTATTTGTAAATCCTGGTATTGTAAATATATTGTAATTATTTTGCAAGTACTCTGCGAAATTCTGATCTCCCTCATTATTGGTTCTGTCCACCCTAAACAGTGATACATCAAAACTGAAATTTTATTCACTGTGAATTGGTGCTATAATTATCAATGAATGTTTGGAAATGAAAGTAAGAGACACATGAAGAACGTATTTTTTAAAAAACTAATATTATTTTGCAGAAAAAGATTGAAAGCCTCTTACAGAAATATGATGCAGTCTGTCAAATGAACTCAGAGAGAAACCTCCAGCTGGAACGGGCTCAGTCCCTGGTTAACCAGTTCTGGGAGACTTATGAAGAGCTTTGGCCGTGGTTAACTGAAACAGAAATGATCATCTCTCAGCTTCCCGCGCCAGCCCTTGAATATGAAACATTAAAGCAACAACAAGAAGAGCATAGGGTAAGCATTTTGGCCAGTTTTGAAAAAGAAAGTGTTAAAAACCAAGGAAGTGTTTTGCTTAAAACCGTGGAGTACTCTGCAGAGTTCTTAAAACTGAAAGAGATACTCCTCTGTTGAAAAAAAATTAAAATAATAATGCAGAGTATATACATTTTCAGTCATGTCTCTGCTGTTTACCAAACTGTGCATGTAAGCAAAAGTCTCTGGGGAAGGCAGCAAGTGTTGTGTAAGTATAAAAGAGGTGTAAAGGGTAATGATTGCCATTGTACTGAGAGAACTGAACACATAAAAGGTTTTAACTTAGTAGTGTATTTAAAAATGCACATTAATGTCAGTTTTGGAACAAAACGGAAAGAACACATCCATGGGATGTTGGAGCAAGAAACTAAAGGGGGGTACAGTCTGTATGGAGATATGGGTATATGCTGATCTTATGTATATATAAAAAATTTGTTTTGTTGGTAGCATTGAAACCAAACTTACCTAAGGAAGATAAACAGTTAAAGAGCCAGGAATGGATTGCTTGAGTACCAATCCCATAGCAATTTATCATGTCAAGAATATTTGCTGTGTAATCATTAATATAAATAATTGTTTACCATAGCATCACAAAATAGAGGCGGCAGTGTTGTAGATTGTATGGGTTCTCTTAGGTGGATATATAATCAGTTTGGATAAAAATAGAGATGTTTCATAGGTGACTGCTAGTATCACATGGAATCAGATGCATCCCACTGAGGTTAGAACCTGCTTGTTTTAGCAGATGCAAAACCTGTATGGCCACTGGAGATACCTGTTTCTCCCTGCTAAGCATGGAGTAACTCGTGGGGTTTTTTTTATTTTAGCTGCTTCAATTAAGTGACTCAAGTTAGATAGCATGAACCCTGGCTTCAGAGTCTTGTTTACTTTGAGACCAGCTAATGAAATGTGCCACTCTTATGTACTGGTAAACACCAGGTTCGCTCATTTGTCTTCCTGTTATGTCCAGAATGAACAAACATGTTCTCTTAAGACTAGCTATGTAATATAAGCTTTACAAACTGCCTTGATTAGTCACCGTGAACCATATCATGCTTGCTTTCCTTGCAAGATTGTTCCTCATGTACTTTAATCATGCTGCTTCTATGAGAAGCCTTTCAGTTGAGCTTCTATTTTTGCATTTTCCCCAGGCTATGCCATTAGCTGAGATTTGTTTGTTAAATAGAAGATTAATGCCAGGCACTTTTAACACGTAATCTGCTCTGAAATGCTTGTTTGCTAGAATTGTTTACCCAATAGTAGACCATGGAGAAGACCAAATCATTTGTTGTTCTAATAAAGAGAAGAAGAAGAAAAAAAAGTAGTTCTCAATGTGAATGAGAACCTAATGTTTCTGTTCTGATGTATTTACTGATGACTATCTTTTTTTCCAAGCTGTGGAATTCATAGAGTGGATTCTATGTGAGTAACATGCAGTTAGTTTGGTTTGAAATGAGCTGTTGGCAGAGTATTAGCATAAGGTTTAGACCCAGAAATGTGCACTGTTGGGGCCTCGTGTCATCTCTGTGTGTTCAAAAGGAAACCGTACAAAATTATTTTCTAAAAATTTTCCAACTGTTCTTATAATCTCCTTTTCCTCCTCTAAGCTAATCAACATTGTTTTTCTTGTGGCAAGGTGTACAAATTGATTTAAATTCAAAGTAAGTTGTTAGAGTTGGAGGGGTTATTTTCATTTCTGTTTTGTCATTGAGGGACTGAAGATTTGTGTCACTGTCTTCCCAGTCTCCTCAATCTTTCCTATTCTGGGAAGGAGCAAGGAAGAAAGCCAGCATCTGGATTCCTTTTTAAGGGAAGGACCGTAGTTGAAGGCAGGAGAACTTATTTACACTGAGACTGATACAGACTCTTTTCTGTGTCTTCATTAATTTAAACAGACTCAGCTGGGAGGAGCAGGGCATGTACCTCTCATGTTCCTGCACTGCAGCTATTGGATAGAAACACATGGACTTCACAGTTCTGAGATGGACAGTGCCTCACCAGACTGGGACTGTTCTGACAAGAAAGGGATGAGATGAGAAAGTAAATTAAATGGGGGAAGGATGGGGCTACTCACACAAGGAAAACTCTTTCCCTTTGTCAGTTCAAATCTGAATTCCCTAGACAGCTTGGAGGAGATCTTGTGACATTTCACTTCCACAAGCCTCTGCACAGTCTTCAGCACAGTTTTCACTTTTGGGGTGGATGATGAGAAGGAATAGACAGCTGAGATAAAAAATAATACAATTACTTATTAAACATTGTATAAGTTGAATAATAGTGCTGTTATAAAGGCAGAGGGGTCTTGTGGCCAGAAGGGGAGACAGGTAGACAAGGTTGATAGGTCTCTACTGATCACCCTTGCTTGTCCTTTTGCCCTTTTCACTGATTTCTTTGACCCTCCCCTGTGCTGGTTTCCACTTCTTAAATCAAGGATAATTTGAATTAATTCTCTTGCAATGCTGGTACCTCTTTCTGTGATGTTCTTCAATGAAAGGCTTTGCAGCAAGTGACCAGTATCAACATGAAAAGTATATATGTGCTGGTGTTACACCCATGTCTGGAATATTGTTGCCCTTTCTGTCATTACAGGTACTAAATATGATGGGCAGTGTCTGTTGTTAGCATCATATGCATAATTAGCATCTTATATTTTGCCTGTAATCATATGTCCTACCCGAGTGTTTCCAGTATGTCTCTAGTTCTGATGTTTTATGCCTGGATAGTTGTGTTGGAGTGGGTATGATCACTGGAAAAGCAGTCATTAACTTTATTTCTGCTTTACATTAGGATGAAAGGTATTTGTTTGGAATGTCTTGCCAGCTGGATGTGTTGGAAGTGTGGACAGTTGTAATGTGGTGGTGTAAGCGTAAGAAACTGATAAGTTGTTTCATTTGTTATAGCAACTGCGTGAGCTGATTGCCGAGCACAAGCCTCATATAGATAAGATGAACAAAACTGGGCCTCAGTTGCTGGAGCTGAGCCCAGGAGAAGGCTTTTCTATCCAAGAGAAATATGTGGCAGCTGACACCCTTTACAGTAAAATTAAGGAAGATGTCAAAAAGCGAGCGCTGGCACTGGATGAAGCCATTTCTCAGTGTACTCAGGTATCAATTAAGGTTTAAAATATAATTGGGTTCATGCAATGGAAAAATGCACATTGTCATCTTACATGAATATATCAAGACTAAGCTGCTGTTTCATCTGGATTTTTCAACCTAATGGTCTGTGAATGTTCATATCACTGCTAATAGTACTGATTTTTCTGTATCTTGAGGCGTTATAATTTTATATATTGGTCAGTATTAGGACTTAGTAGCCACATTTGTTGCAGGTGCTTAATTTTGAAGTAAAAAAATCTAGTGGTCTAAAAATGTGGGATTTGATTTTCACTTTCATTTTCTCTTACTGGTCTGTTACCAGCTGATGCTTCACATATAAACGAATGTTCACTTTTGATCAGTTATCTTGAGTACAGTTATTTCTAGGAATTAGCAGCTGTAGTTAACAGAGTTTGCAATGGAACTAGTGGGTAGTTTAGCAGTGGTAGTGGCATTGGCTCTTCACTTGCAGACTCCAAAGAACTGAACATAATGTGCTGTATTACCAGGAAAATTAGACTTCACAAAATGTCTGAAGCACAAAATTCAGGTCAAGTCCACACAAGCTGCGTATTCGAGCTTCATCAGCCTATTAAATAAACTTCAGTAGAGTATTCTAAAATGCCACGTTCTAGCAACTGTTAAATATTGGGTTAATTGTCATTAAATTCACACAGAAATTCTTTTCCTTGACCAGAGATGCAGAAAATAAATCAGTAAATCTTTGTACATAAACCCATACAAAAAAACTGAGTAAAAATACTTTGTTCTACATTGCTGGTTTTATAGGAAATTCCCCTTTTTTCCTTCTATTCACTGGGAATTAAGTGCTATATTCTGCTTGGGTATTAAATACTAAATAAAGGAGTATACCTCAAAGACCTTACCAGCTCTACCTTCTAAGTAATTTTTGTCAGGTCATTATAATTGATGTTGTATTCCTAGCCCCTGCAGCTGAGTTTAAGAATGTGAGGCAAAACTAAATTACATAGATATCATCCTGCTTTTAAACTGGTTATAGACATTATATGTTATATATATAAATATTTAATGTATAAACTTTCAGTCATTCTAAATACCTTCCTTATTCACACCTCTGAAATATGCATGAAAATGCTTAGTCCTCCCCATATGTGGAGGTGCCAATTTGAAAATCGAGATTCTTACTTAGAGTCTCTGTTTTGTATGTGGTAGGTGTCAACAAGTTGTACTGTCTGAGTACAGAAAGCAAGAATTAGAAATGCATTCTTTGCTAACACCTAGAATATAATCAGATGTAGAGAAATTACTGAATTATTTATGCAATACTTTATGGTTCATTTTATATACCTAAAAGTATGCAGATGGCAAAGCAAAACATTCTAATGCCCACAGAATGTAATTTTATATAATCTATTTTTATGAAGATATGTGAATATATATTATCAGATCTCTGCAGTGTGATGTCTGTGTCAATGTTTGTCTAGACAGTCCTTGAAGAGTAATTATTTAACTTTTCAGGTTTGAAATTATATTAAATTGCACTGTGTATCAAAGGAAGGACATAATGTATGAAGCTAGAACGAGAGGTTGTTATGACCTGCATTTTCTTCCTTTTAAGTTCTAAAATGCTTTGTCTTACTAGTTGAAGTTGAGAGCAAGGAGGTCCTCTGAATGCACTGACAGCTTTAAAATGTAATGTATGTCCTAAAATTAGACCCAAATATTGCCAAAATAATTTCAGGTTTTTATCACTTTTGTATGGTTTTGTTGCTACAATCAGTTTCTCAGAAGTCTTGAATGTGGGAAGTGTACTTTTCTTTCATAGCATGTTTTGTTGGCCTGTATGATATTCACACTTCTAATAAAAACACTGAGGCCCATAATGTTAGTCACACAGTCATATTTGAAGTGAGTTGTAGGGTGGGAAAAAGTAATTATATTTATATTGCCTGTGCATATTCCTTTGAATAGAAAGGATGCAGCTATTTGTTCACATATGGTAATCTGATTTTGGCATGTTTTTTCTAGCATCTTTTCCAATTGTTGTCAGGAGTGCTTTTTGTAGGTCCTGGAGAGTCATTAAATGCACACACAATTTATCAATTTCTTTAAATTGAAAGGGGCGTGGTGGTGCGAGATATTTAAGAATGTAGAAGTGTATAATAAAGGCTGACTTTGGAGCTGTCTCAAAGGCTGAACCACTTTAACACAGCTGTAAGTGAGTTTCTGAGCACCTACCTGGGCTCAGTCAAACACCGAAGGGTATAGCATATCCACTCCTGTGTGCTTTTAGCTGCAGAAAGTAACAAACCTTGACTGCACTAGTGAGCACCACCGGGCCACTAACCAATGTCTTTTTGCATGACCTTACCTATAAAGCCTTAATCAGAGGGTGTATATCAGTATGTTGGTCCTGAGAGGAAAATAAATGTAAAGTGCATATCTTTCTAAAATGATGGAGTCGGAAAGCCATGGCTCTCTAAAGCTACAAACTACATGAATTTCACAGGACTGAACCTGAACTTTACAAAATTCTTGAATTTGAAAGAACTTATGATTTTGCAGGGGTTTTTAATAAATTTGTTAAAGAGGCTAGAGGGAGGCATTGCAATTTGCACATACAGTAGTTTCACAGTTACAAGCCGCACCTGATTATAAGCCACACCTCCCGGTAGCCGGGTAGACCACGGGATTTGTCCATATATAAGCCGCACCTGAATATAAGCCGCATCTTTTTTTTTTTTTTTTTTAAAGTGATATTCCAGGTGCGACAAAGAAATGAGTTAGTAACAGAATCGCGCCAGCACGGGGTTTGGTGTCAGGTGCTCAAGTTGCAAACAGTTTTCACAGACCAGCCAAGCCTTTAAAGGCAGCCCCAGGTGCCCTCCCCGGCCGGCTCTCACTTCCGGGTTGGCATTTCACTGGGATTTGTCCATAAATAAGCCGCACCTGATGATTAGCCGCACTACTGGGGTAGGCTGGATTCTTCAATGAAAAAGGTGCGGCTTATAATCGTGAAATTACTGTACATATATTGGATAGAGATGTAAAATACCTTTTTCCAAGATAATTTCAGATGCTATTTTATAGTTTGTTGTTTGGGGTTTTTCGTTTCTTTTTTTTTTAATATTCTAATTTGTCTGCCATTTTCTTTTCTGCCCTGCACCACACTCCTAGTTCCATGACAAGATAGATCCAACTCTGGAGAGTCTGAAGCGCATAGTTGAACGTCTGAGGCAGCCACCATCCATCTCAGCAGAGGTTGAGAAGATAAAAGAGCAGATCAGTGAAAATAAGAATGTGTCAGTGGATCTAGAAAAACTTCAGCCAGTGTATGAGACACTTAAACAGAGAGGGGAGGAAATGATTGCTCGCTCAGAAGGTGCTGATAAGGACATGTCTGCTAAAGGTAATAGACTGAGAAAACTCATGTAGTGGAAATGCAGTAACCTGCAGCATATAAAATTCTTCATTTCTGATGACCTCTAATCTGGGGATTGTTCTCCTCGAGAAGCTGCTTAAGATTTATAAAAACAAAGCTTTCGTTTAAAATAATTCATTGTGGATATGACCTTTATTTTATTTTTAAAGGCCATTGTGTTTGTTTCCACTTAACATTATAAGGAGTTCTGCAAAGAAATATTTCAGAGTCTAAATTTTAAAATGTACACATATGTTTCTGCTGCTGAACTGTAGAGAGATTTATGACCAAGAATTGTTTGCCAAGGTAGTAATCTAGTTCCTTTGTTGTTTAGCTGTTCAAGATAAACTAGACCAAATGGTCCTAATTTGGGAAGACATCCAAACCTTGACTGAGGAAAGAGAGGCCAAACTGTTGGATGTAATGGAACTGGCTGAAAAGTTTTGGTGTGATCATATGGCTCTTGTAGCTACTATTAAAGATACTCAGGACTTCATTCGAGAACTGGAGGGACCTGGAGTTGACCCATCTGTAGTCAAGCAGCAACAAGAAGCTGCAGAGGTCAGTAGAAAATATTTTCTTGACTTTATTTATGGTATGCAGAGGAGAATATATTATTTTGTAAAGACTAAGAGGGATAATTGTGTAGAAATTTACAATAATGGTATCTCAAGAGTCTACTGTTAATAGCATGTATCAGGGCTTAATTGCAACATGTGCTTGTCATTACATTTCCTTATTTGTTTGTAAATATGTAGATAATGACCATCTCACTGAGACTTTTAAAAGTTGTACATACTTGAGATTCCTTGAGTAGTGTGTAACATCTAAATGAAGGGTGGACAAATGCATTATGTTCTATGTATTATCTTCTAAGCCTCTAATTATTTATACTGATAGTTAAATGTTTGAAGGTTGAATGATAACCTCTGACAAAGAAGACACTCTGATTAAAGAAATCTAATTTAAAACTTCCTGTTTATTTTTTCCATCTCTTGCAAAATGTTATCATAAACCATTGTTACAATTTAGACTGATGTCAGCTGATGTCATCTGACACTACAAACAGATGCTTATTTTCTAAACATCCAGTTGCAAGTCAAAGTGACTTGAAAGAAAGCAAAGGTGGAATGAATCCTGCTGTGTTCTATCTTGGAGGCAAGTTGTACATAGGTTATTAAATCTAGTATTAGCAGTATTGGCTTTTTTCTTTTGGTAGGCTGCTAAAGAAGAAATTGATGGACTACAAGAAGAACTAGAAGCAGTTGTGAGCCTTGGCTCTGAGCTGAGAGCTGCTTGTGGAGAGCCTGACAAACCTATTGTCAACAAGAGTATAGATGAGGTATGGGAAATACAGATGCTTAGGTCTGCTTACTTGCTCAGCTGAAATTGGTATGTTCCCCATGACGCCAACAAGCTTGAAAATAAAAATGTTGTGGCAAAAGCGAGACACCACTGAAGCCTTTGTGATAACTTATGAGTGAATTAATCTCAGATCAGATTAGAATATACATACTGTTTTATTTCATTAATTTATGGATTGTAAAAGAGAGTTTGGTTTTTTCTAATACTCACTGATTAATGTTGTAGATGCCTATTTCTTGCAAAAGTAATGCTAGAATAAATTTTGGATATGTATTGTTCATGCCAAGTGAGACACCTTAACTGACACTGTCCTGTTTGGATGACTATAAAGTACTTTTTGTTTCTGCAGTGATCAGCAATATATGATTCTTTTAAGCTCTTTTTATTATGGTGATGCTATTCCCCATGATTTAGTAGTATTTCCTCTATTAACTGTAATATCTCTGTTAATAAAAAGTATTCAGTCAGTATTGAAGTTTACAGCTTTTGTAATCCAGAAACTCTGCTGAATTCTGAAAGAAACTAGTTATGCAGTGACAGGGAGGACGAGAGTGTTAATATGGAATAAATGTGAACTAATCCCACTTAGTTTATTTGTATTGTTGATCAGTGAAAAGTTAGTAAATGCACATTATATAGCAGTAAAATTCTTTTGTGCTTACTTGCAGCTGAATTCTGCCTGGGATGCGTTAAACAAAACATGGAAAGAGCGTGTGGATAAGCTTGGGGAAGCTATGCAAGCAGCTGTTCAATACCAAGATGGACTACAGGTAAGATGATGTGATAGACCTAAGCCAGCCTTGAGTCAATGGGATTTAATGTTGTAGTAAAAAGTGTCATGTGATTAGGTAGGGGACAAGTAGTCACTACTGGTTGTAGTAACCATTTACTTCAGTAGACAGGGGTTTTTCCTCAAGGTTAGGGTTGGTTTGTTGGGATTTTTTTGCATTAAAGAACACATATGTTAGGTTGCTTTCTTCATGTGCATATATTGCACTGTGTTTAGATTCAAAATTAATGTCCACTTGTTTGTTGATTAGAGCAGAGGTTTCTTGGCACCACACATTCATGGTATTTCTGCTCACATTTTCTTGTGATAGTCAAGGCAGGTTAAAGTTATGACACATCTTTGTGGTCTGAAAGAATTAGAGTACAGGTCTGTATACTCGCTGCAATTTTCTTTGAGTGGAAGACAGTTAAAGCACTTGAATTTTATTACACCTTATTTAAAAATAAAATATTTGAGTATTTTAAGGAAAAATATTATTAACATAATGTTGCTAAACCATTATACTTGGTATAATTTATCCTATCACAATACTTTACAGGATGACTCCCTTTTTAAATCTCTAGGCAAATATTCTAGCAGTTTTACAATATCTTGTACATTGTGCTTCCTAGAACTGATGAAGTTTAAAAAAAAAGAGGGGTTGTACTTTAGGTGACCTTTAAAAGTCTCTTCCAACACAACCTGTCCTTTGAAACTGTCATCTTTTTTCTGTGTGTGCTGTTGGGTTTTTTGTAGCTGTTTATTTGTATGGTTTTTTGTTTGTTTGTTTTTCTTGGTGGAATTACTGTCTTCCCTGGTTCATTAAATCTTTAAAACTGGAATTTCACATGACACTGAGGGCAGTTACTTCTGCATTTGGTGCAGATCAAGCAGCAGACCACTCCTTAATAATAATGCAACATGCCTGTTTTGCAGTGCACCATCACTATGGATTTTTCTCTGGCTTCTCCTGTGTTCCTACTGTGCAGAGATTGATTAGACAGTTGGAATCACCACTACTTGGTTTAAATACTTTCTATTTCCTGTAGCTGTACATGGCACATCCTGCATGCTTGGAACTTTGTAAAAGAGCTGTATTTAAGTGCTGTCTTAGACAATATGAAAAGTATTCTGGACACGTTGTTAACTGCAGCTGCTTCACCCTCTTGAGGACATTGGGGCAGAGTTCTCTCAGGAAGCCATGTAGCAGTGGGCATCTCCAATAAGGGGAGACAGAATTTATTTTTTATTACAGTAATTTCACAATTCTAAGCCGCACCTTCTGGTAGCCGGGTAGACCATGGGATCTGTCCATATATAAGCCGCACCTGAATATAAGCCGCAGTTTTTTTTGTTGGTTTTTTTTTGTTGTTGTTGTTGTTTATTTGTTTTTTTTTTTAAGCAAGGATCCATGTGTGACAAAGTAACGAGTTAGTAACAGAATCACACCAGCGCGGGGTTTGGTGTCAGGTGCTCAAGTTGCAAACAGTTTTCATAGACCAGCCAAGCCTTTAAAGGCAGCCCCAGGCACCCTCCCCGGCTGGCTCTCACTTCTAGGTTGGCATTTCACTGGGATTTGTCCATAGATAAGCCGCACCTGATGATTAGCCGCACTACTGGGGTAGGCTGGATTCTTCAATGGAAAAGGTGCGGCTTATAATCGTGAAATTACTGTATTTATCTTTTTAAAGTCACTCTGAATTATCCTATAGAGATTAATTGTAGCTCAGTTGTGGTCCTTCACTGCCTAGTATGTACTGAATGGGTGGTTCCATGTTCCTTACACAAATAACTTTCTTCAAAGAAGTTTGTTTGTAATCCTCACTTAAGGTGTGTTATCCACCACCTTCCATTTTCACTCCAAAGAACTGTAGAGCAGAGTTTGTCCTGTATTTACCTTTTGGGGGTTCATAAAAATTGCAAAATTTACACAAGAAGTAGATTGCTATTCAGCATGAATAATTCTGGCAGAATCTTGCTGCTAAAAGAAATCCAGTCTTGTAGAATTTACACTCTTGTAGCTGTTACATGGATATTTGTTCTATTGTATTACAAAGAAGTAAGGTTTTTGCTGGGAAAATTTTCTTTGAAAGAGCACAGCAATACCTTATCTGGAAAAAGGAAAAGTTCTGGCATATTACTTAATACAACTTTCAAAAATAACAGTAATTCTCTGCTCACACTTAAATGTCATACTGTGATTTTCAGGCATTATTTGACTGGGTAGACATTGCTGGCAGCAAGTTAGCATCTATGTCCCCAGTTGGAACAGATCTGGAGACAGTGAAGCAGCAAACAGAGGAACTTAAGGTATGAACTAGCCATTTATTTCCTTTTACATTTCCATTTACCTGTGTTTTTCTGTGCTGTTTAGTATTTTTTGAGAGTAAAATGTAATTTTCATTTTCAACTTTTAGTAAAGAAGAATTTGCATGAAAATTTTGAAATATTTCATTGCAAACTTTTAGTTTTAGAATGCACTTAATTTAAAAATTCCAGATTTGGCAAAGCTGCATTTTATTTTTTCTGCTACTACAACTATTTTTGGGCTATCATTCATTCTCTTTCAAAAGCCATGAAGTTATTTTGTGTGGGATGCTTCGACTGTGACCTTTATGTTCTCTGGTTTCTGACATGAGCAATTTCTTTGAGGCGCTGAGAGAAGACCTCCAAGGCTTTGCTTCTGCCATTAGAGCCTTTATATAAATGCTCCCACAGATCAGACATTCCTAATACATGAGTAAAGTGAAAAATCAAAATTCCAGTCTAACTTAGAAACCTGTCTGCAAGGCTCTGTACTTGTGACTGAATATGCATCTGATGTTGGGATGCTGTTATGGCATGTTTAAAAAGCAGAGATATGTGATGATCAGAGAAGGTTCTTGGTTTTGTTGCTCACTTGTAGATTTTGTTGGCTGTGGGCAAGTTGTTTCATATATTTTATGATGTAACTTCAAATGAATCGTGACCTTACATAGTTCGTTCAGAACATATGTACACAAGATGAATTCAGACTGTTGCACCAATTATGTGTTAACGAGGGCGTTCTACTAAAGAAAATTTACTTTCCCTTCCTTTCAAGAGTAATTCCATTTGAAGTTTAAAGCGTTATCACCATCACAACCACAAGACCTAGAACATGGGCTCATTCTATGATTCTGTAATCACTACTGGTGTTCATTTGTTTCTATTCTTTTTCTATTTACCATAGCAATTTAAGACAGAAGCTTATCAGCAGCAGATAGAAATGGAAAGACTGAACCATCAGGCAGAACTATTGCTAAAGAAGGCAACACAAGAGAGTGACAAACACACTGTTCAAGACCCTCTCTCAGAGCTCAGACTGTTGTGGGACAGCCTAGAAGACAAAATTATAAGCAGACAGGTAAATAAGCTTGGAGGTGGGGGCTTTATTCATGACTTAGATTTTTGTGAAAAACCCCTTGTTATGTATAATGCTTATGTTGATTTACAAATTCCTTTTAGAAGTTAAAAAAATCTATATAAAATAGGATTTGATTGGTATGATTAGTTGAGTTTTTCAGATATTTTTAAACTTTATTTTCAAATTTTCTGTCAGTAATGCTATGTTGAATGATTATAGATTATTATATATTATATAAAATATGATTATATATTATTATGTATTATAATGTTGGTTATTTGATGATGTCTTAAGTAGCAGTTGAAAGCATGTTTATATGTGTAAAAGTAATAGTAGCTGCAGAACTGAACAATTGAATAAAACCCCATTAACTTAATGTTTAAGTATTTCAGTGTTATTTCGTTAAATTATCAAGCAGACAGATGTGAGAATCCTTTGAAGTGTATTATTTATTCTAAACTGAAACATGTCATGACAAAGAAAATTTTTTAAAAGGAAGATGCACCAAGTTGCATTTATATTGAAAAATATGTTTTAAGTGATAAAAGGCTACTGATACATCTGATGAAAGAACCTTCGACCTTAACTCTGTTCTGGTTGTATGGCTTCTTCCAAGGCCAGGAATTTGAGCCTGGAATGTGAGGCTTTACAAGGAAATTGCTAACTCAGCTGTAGTTATAAAGCATTGCTTGTACTGGGTAACTGCTTCTCCCTGGTTTTTATTCTGTCTTATGTGTGGGCTCTGCCCTGGATTGTGGTGACTAATGGTAATGTAGGACAATTCCATTGCATTGTGAGATTATTTTATGAACTTTCTTTTTGCTGTAGCACAAGCTGGAAGGTGCCTTGTTAGCCTTGGGGCAGTTCCAGCATGCCCTGGACGAGCTGCTGGCATGGCTGACGCACACAGAAGAGTTGCTGAATGAACAGAAACCTGTGGGTGGAGACCCCAAGGCTATTGAAATTGAACTTGCCAAACATCATGTATGTAATTACAATCAGTATTAACCAAAATGTTCTTTTGATATTTATCTTAGGGATAAGTCTTTTACTAAAACTTCATATTTTATAAATAATTCTCTACATATACTTTCAGGATGCAGATTACAGCTAATGATGAAGGCTTGAAATAATCTCTTTCCTCTTACTCCTCCACCTTCCTTCCTTTCTTGCATATGCCATGCAAGTGCATAGGTTTTAGCCAAAAATAAACAGCTTACCCTAGTCTTCACCTCTAATCACCTGTCTTTGACCTAGGGAACTCAGAAGTTCCTTAACCTGCTACTCTCCCTGAGGCAATAAACTCCTTGATTAGTTCTGTTTAAGCCAGGTCTCACAAACTGCATGATTTTTGCATATCTTTTGTTCTTTCTTCCCTCTCAGAAAACAGTGATTTGTTAATTGTGTGTCACTTGGGCTCAGCTTAGACAGGAATGCCTCTCCAAAAATCTGTGCAAACTCCCATCTTTTTCTCTGTGTTACTTGCAATGTAAGGTTAAGGTTGTTTTGTTTGTTTGTTTGTTTTAGTATTTTTACTGATCATTGTTATTTTGGAGCCCATGGAAGAATGCTTCTACTATGCCTTTATTTTAAGAACATTTCCTAGGAGTAAG
The DNA here is from genome assembly GCA_009812075.1 of Sialia sialis. Classification (NCBI taxonomy): domain Eukaryota; kingdom Metazoa; phylum Chordata; class Aves; order Passeriformes; family Turdidae; genus Sialia; species Sialia sialis. The sequence goes on from VRYO01002297.1 coordinate 78,189,994, forward strand.
AGATTTTCCCTGCCTCTGTGTGTAACTCTGTGCTCTTCATAACAATGTGTTCTTTCTGGGCTTGAAGATTTCAATCTAACCTTTTAATTCCACTCCCTTTAAATCTGCCATTTAAGTTTGGCCTGCATATGATGTAAAAAGCACTCAGAGTCCATTTTGGGTTTTGAGAGAATTGATTAAAATTGACAGTACACAGATAATTAAGATATTTTCATTGTCTGTGTTAATGCAGCTATGCAGCTTCTGAAGGCTTTAGAGTGGTCGTTTGGGACTTGAACAGAATACACTATGTACATACCCTCTGTGACTATTGTTACAAACAGACCCTGTTTTAAAACAAAGTAAAAAAAATGACAAAAACAGGTTCTGCTTTATGAACCTTTTATATTCTTACGGAGCGGAAGTGTTTTACTAGTGAAGAAGCATCAAGACATCATTTGTGTCTGTGCTGAAGGAGTTCAGCAAACACATGAATGAATCTACTTCCTTTTCATAATACAGAGTTTATAGGTTAGAAAGTTCACACAGTAGTGCATCCTGTGGTAGCCTGTAAAAACATCCACCTCTTGAATAACTTGGGAAAGAATAGACCTTGCTCTTAGTAAGTCTCAGCAGGAAGGAAGGGATAAGATGCATCTGCTTCTGTGAATACCTTTTTTCACCCTTTCAGGAAAATAAAATAATCTGGTTCTTAGCTTAGAAAAATTAAAGTAAATGTGATGTGTATTTTGTACTCAAGGTCTGCTTGTGACTTGCTATTTCGTATTCTGTTCCATTTAGTTTATTTTTAACTTCCTTTTTATTTAGCTTTATATTTTTTCCATATGCTAGCATTTTGATGAAGGTGTGTTTGAGTCAGACCCCATGGAAGATAGCAATCATAAACCTGAATTTCTTAGAGAGGGTTTACCATTCTCTTCACAACCATTTAGTGTATTTATTTTTCTTTTTTATATTAAATCTTTTCTTACTTTGCCCCCCATCCTTCTGAAAACACCTTTTTTTTTTTTTTTTTCCTCAAGTATACATTTTTACTTTTATATTATACACTGTGGTTGGTGATAAGAGGTTTTCCAGCAGATGGAAGAAGTCTTTTGGTGTTAGTACTGCAACCATCCCCCAGCTTTTAGCACAGGTCAAGTGTCCTGGTAGCCTGACGTAATGTGAAAGGAGTTGTAGCTGTGGAATGCAAGAACACATTGTGGCAGCTGGGTTGTTGTATAGCACAGCAGGCACATAGTATTCAAAGAAAAATTCTGTTAAAGGAAAATACATGGTAAATTTTTAAAAGGGAAGCAATAATTATTTCCTAGCACTACTAGAAACCTTTAATGATTTCAGAAATGTATGCTTTCAGAAGGAATATATTATTTTTTCCAAGATACAGAAATAAACTTCAGTATTTTGTCAGAATGGTCTGTTACTGCTTTTGATTGAAGAGGTCTTAGTTGCAAGCTTTAATTTCTGATACCTGTGCTGATGTTAAATTACTGTCTTGTCCTTGAACTGCAACTGGCTCACTGTGAGTGCCTTCATTAACTTAGCAATATGGCCATGCTGTGTTACAATTGTAGGTGCTGCAAAATGATGTTTTTGCTCATCAGTCTACGGTGGAAGCTGTTAAAAAAGCAGGAAATGACCTGATTGAATCAAGTGCTGTTGAAGAAGCAAGTAATTTACGGAGCAAGTTGGAACTCCTGAATCAGCGCTGGCAAAACTTGTTGGAAAAAACAGAACAAAGGAAACAGCAGCTGGATAGTGCCTTGATCCAGGTGAACAGGAAATGATCAAATAGAGAGATAACTCAGAAAAAGTGTCTTTTACATGAAATACACAGATACATGTTTTAGAAGTTGGCCTAGATCAAAACCATGATGCAGACACTCCTGAATTTGGAGGAAGTTTGAATCCAGCTGTATCTTCCACAGCTGGGCACTGCCCCTTGCAATGCTGATATAAGATTTCAGCTTTTGGCCTACATGTTTGTAAAGAGTAAAATTTCTGTATAGTTGTATTATTCAGGGAAAACATTGGTCTCACAGTAGTTATTTGGACTGCTTTCACTACTTCTTTGGTTTTGTTCTTATCCTCTAGATTGAATTGAGGCAGTTTGTTTGCTTTTTCCTTTTTTTCTTTAATTTCCTTTGACTATTATAAATATCTGATTAAACCAGTTGCCAATGTGCTTATGCATCTGAGCTGGTATTGGAATGGAGAACATTTAAGTTATCTCTAAAATGATATGGTATAATTTAGGCTCAAGGTTTCCATGGTGAAGTTGAGGATCTGCAGCAATGGCTGACAGACACTGAACGTCAGCTGTTGGCATCAAAACCTGTTGGAGGCTTACCAGAAACAGCAAGAGAGCAGCTTAATGCACATATGGTAAGTATCAGTATTAGAATGCTTTGCAAATTGCATTTCAGGACTAACTATCTTTTAAGAGTCTTTTTTGTAAATACAGAGTGTTTCTATATATCACAATGTCTATGGTGTCTTGAAGAAATTTAATAGCCTTCAAAACACCATTGTTATTTACAGTATAGTTTAGTAGCCTGTTGAGACATGCCCAAAGCTGAACCATTATTAGTGTTGAGACAAATAAAACAACCTTTGCGTCTTTACAAAAGGTGTTTGCAGATGTTCCAGTGATTCCTATTCTTCCTGTCCCTTCTGACTCCGTAACTAAATTTGTACTTCAGTGCTCATGCCTAGCAAGTGAAGGAATATATAGACAATGCAAAACAAACCAGCCCTCCCAAGCTGTCCCCCCCCACTTTTGAACAGTATTGGATAGGTCTGGGCTTCCAGCACACTGTGTAGTGTTGACACTTTTTGTGTTTTGGCTACAGATGGACTTTAAACCAACCAAGTTGTAGAAACTCTTCTTCAATAGGTGCCTAGTACAGTAATTTCATGATTATAAGCCGCACCCTTTTCATTGAAGAATCCAGCCTACCCCAGCAGTGCGGCTAATCATCAGGTGCGGCTTATTTATGGACAAATCCCAGTGAAATGCCAACCTGGAAGTGAGAGCCAGCCGGGGAGGGCGCCTGGGACTGCCTTTAAAGACTTGGCTGGTCTATGAAAACTGTTTGCAACTTGAGCACCTGACACCAAACCCTGCCCTGGCGCGATTCTGTTACTAATGTGTTACTTTGTCACACATGGATCCTCGCTTTAAAAAAAAAAAAAAAGCGGCTTATATTCAGTAGCGGCTTATATATGGACAAATCCCGTGGTCTACCCCGACATGCGGCTTATAATCAGGTGCAGCTTATAATTTTGAAATTACTGTACTTATTTTCCCAATCTTTGAATCTCAGAGAAAACATTGACAATGCAAGTTTTCATTTCCTGAGCAACCGGGTCCCTCATTTTGTCATTTGGATTTTTATGAATTACATGTATTTCCTTTATTAGTCTTAATGACACCTGCTAAATGTTGGGGGATGAATATATATATTATACTGGTACTTATAAAGAGTATTGAATTTCTACCTTGTTATTTCTGATCCTTTTTTTTATTTAGGAACTTTGTGCTGCCTTTGAGGCCAAAGAAGAGACATACAAGAGTCTAATGCAGAAAGGCAAGCAGATGCTTGCAAGATGCCCAGAGTCTGCTGAAACAAACGTTGAGCAGGACATAAATAACTTAAAAGAAAAATGGGAATCCGTGCAAACAAAACTCAGTGAAAGAAAAGTATGTGTTTTTTACATTAAAAAATACAAGCATTTAAGTGTGATAATGATCAGTGCTTTTGTGGATGCATACTTGCCTGATTTTTTACATTTAAAATCAGTTGTAGAGACTGGCATAATTCAGTAATATGTTTAGAAAATACCGGGGAAAATAAGATTCAAGAAGTTAATTGTCTGTAATTGGGGAGGAGCTTGGTGAGAATGGCACAAGCATGTCCTGTAGAAATATATTAACTGATACTGTTAATGCTCATTTGGTAGGGCTAGGAGTTTTCTGGGTTTCATTTCAGTAATCATAGGCATGAGAGACTGAATGATTCTTCAAGTTTATCTCCTCGGTGCTGTGTTAAAATTTCCTAGGTTTTAGCCATTTTTTTCTTACAATTTCCAAATGCTTAGCCTTTTGCTATGTACTTCAAGTGACTACCTTCTTTTCTAAGAGATCAATAGCTTGATTTCACTGATATGCAGCACACACTTTCTTGTTATTAATTTCATATGGCTTTCATTCCTTCATGAAATACAGTCCACTTGCTCTAACTCAATCAAACAAAAAGAATACCCATGATTGCAAACAGAGAAACTCTTATGTACAGCCCTGACAAGTATAAAGCACAAATATTTAACTCACAATTTAGCTGTATATTAAAGTTACAATGCTGATGTCTCTTAAAGTAGTAATAAAGTAAAAATGACAAACTAATTAATACCCGGTATGAGCACCTTATTGTGGGAAGCTGTAAGGTTGGAGTGCTCAGTGAGGTCAGCAGTGTAAGTGTTTGAAAATCTCTGACTGCTGTCTCATGATCAACAAAATTCTATATCCCAAATTAGGTTCTTCAGGCAACCAAAATGAAAATCAGTCTTTATTAAAAAGAAGTGCTCTAGGAAAACTTACTCTTCATTAAGAGCAAGAGAATAAATTTGATGACCTACTTGAGGCTCGTCCAAGTGCACTACAACCTTTCAGATTTTGAAATTCTACTGGTTTTGCATTGAACTTGATAAATCTAAATGTCACATTTGGATTAAGTAGTAGGAAATATGTTCTAATGTGGAAAAATTTATCATGATACTAGGTGCTGTATTTTCTACTCATCGATTACACGTAATTTTGCTGTAACTCCTGTATCCATCTCCTTGAATATGCTCAAATAGAGGCTGTTATTTTAAAACTCAGAAACTTTGAGTTGGAAAAGTGTTTTAAAATGCTAAGCTAAAATGGTTTACTCCAAAGTGCTGAACTAAAATGGTTTCCTTGGCTTAAGCCCCTGCACAATATCAGACTCTAATAAAGTATGACCTGTCTTTGCAGACCAAACTGGAAGAAGCCCTCAATTTAGCAATGGAGTTCCACAACTCACTTCAAGATTTCATCAACTGGCTTACTCAGGCTGAGCAGACTCTAACTGCAGCTTCTCGGCCAAGTCTTATCTTGGACACTGTCTTATTTCAAATTGATGAACACAAGGTATGTGAAGAAACAGATGTGTAATGTTTTTCTCCCACTCTGTGGAGATACTGTAACAATGTCCAAATGAACCTTACAATGCTGGCACTCAGAGAAACATTTCATTTGTTTTAAAATTGTATTTTATGGTCTTTCTCACTACATAATTCTTTATCAGACTGGGTTTTTTCAGTGTTTACCCAACACAGTACTCAGTAATTTTCACCCTTTTTTTCCAAGGTTTTTGCCACAGAAGTGAACTCTCATCGAGATCAGATCATAGAGCTGGACAAAACTGGAACCCATTTGAAATATTTCAGCCAGAAACAGGACGTTGTCCTTATTAAGAATCTGCTGATTAGTGTACAGAGTCGATGGGAAAAAGTAGTCCAACGCTTAGTTGAAAGGGGAAGAGCTTTGGATGATGCAAGGAAAAGAGCCAAACAGGTAATGGGACAACAGCTGTTATAGAGCTCTTTGAACTTATTTGTAATTGCATCCAGATTCTTTTATATGATGCTTTAAAGCACTTACGAAGCAAGCCTGAGTTTGGTGTAACAGACAGTGTTGAGTTAGTGGAGCAATTTCTGTGATTCAATCCCAGAGCACTTAATTTGGGAGGAGAAAGCATCGTTTTCAACCCAAGCAGTGACTTCTGTCTGCAGTACAGGATAGTCTGAAAAAACAAAGTTAAAGTATGGATTCCAGATGTGTATTAGTGCCATCTATCTTCAAAAAGAAGTTTCATAATCAACTCTGTATATTTTAAAGAATTGGATGAACCCTTTTCACTAATCTGTGGGAATATTCCTTAATATTTTCTTCTTGGGTCCTACTTACACTCACTCACTCACTCATCACTCTTGTTGTGTCCTAGTTACACTCATCACTTACCACTCAATCTGTTATATTAGTTACTAGACCAATAACTTCTGTGTGATAAGATATCTCCATTTATTTCCTTATAAACCTGGAGAGATTGTTTTTTGGGGGAAGGGGGGCTGTTTGCAGTTTTCTTTATTGGGATCATCTGCGCTTTTTTCCTTACCTTCCTTTCCCTCACCAAGGAACATAAATGATAAGATACAAAATGTGTGAGAGCAATGTAACCTGCTTAAATGTCAACAGGAAGGTCTAGCTCCTTTCTATTCAAGGGAACATGATCATTCAAGATTTGGTGATGTTCACAGCTAAACCACATTCCAGTGTTCACCACTACCACCACTCAGTTCGTAGAGCAAGAAGTTCTCTGGGCAATGAATTAGCCCATAAGCCAATCCCATATTTCTTATTTTCCATCAATCTCTCTTGTGCATTCACACACACAGCAGTTCTGCAGTGAGGTGGGTTTCATCTCAATAAGCATTCACAAAGCTGAACACAGTGTTATTAAGATGACAGCTGTGTGTGTGGAGTGTGGAAGGAGTACTGACAGCTCCTAATGTCAAGGCTTAATCAACAGCCCTGACAAACAGAGTCTTAGATGGCTTGAAATGTTTCTGAACTAGTTTCTTGTGCTTCCATGTGTAGGTAGCCCTAGCAAGAAGAATTTTTAAGAGGGGGAGAGAGAGAAATGATCAGATTAGAAAAATCAAAACCCAAACGGATGACACTTTGTGAAAGCTGGTTGAATCTTTTTTTCATTCCCCGCTTCCTTCCCTGAAGTGCTGAAGAGCTTTTTTCTTTGAAACAGGAAGGAAGATCAAAAATCTGTTCCTTGCTCATCAAGATAGCATTTGATACAACGAGAGCTTTTATGAGTGTTACAGGGAACACCTTGGACAGTCATCCAGACAAGTTTTCCCCAGTGATTTACTGTATAAGCAATAGCTAAGCCCTGTTATTTCTGTTTCCATTACTAAAAATATAGGGATCTAAATGACCAACACATTGATAGCTGTTACCAAAATGTCTCTGACAGATACACATGATGGGTGCACATCATTAAAGGTTGTTAACTCACTTGGGGAAGGAGAATAAATGCAGTGGGCACATGGCTAGACCAGTTCTGTTTAAGAGACCAAGGAGGAAAAAACACATCAAATTTTGTCAAAGTTTGCCAATCTTGTTTGGGTTTTAATGCTTTTGGACTGTTTCATGAACCAGTGAATTTTAAAGTCCATTCAAATCTGACTTTCCTTTAGTTCCATGAAGCCTGGCATAAACTTATGGAATGGCTGGAAGAGTCAGAGAAATCTCTGGACTCAGATCTTGAAATTGCAAATGACCCTGACAAAATAAAGATGCAGCTTGCACAGCATAAGGTGAGTCATGACACACAAAATTCCACAGTAGGTAAATGTAGGTAAGTCTTTCAGTGTTGTACTTACTGTTCAGTCAGCAAAGAAAGTAGATTTGTGGCCTCACTGCAATGGGTGTTTATTCCCATCAAATGAAATGATGACGTTTTAACAGGTGTGAACGAAAAGAACTTTTCACAGTACCTGATATGTGGGGGAATGGTTAAAAATAAAAGAGGAAAGAATAATACAGCACCATGGAAACTTTGAAAAGCAGATTAATGCCATTTCAGAATAGGGATCTCTGAAAAAGCTTTAAGTTCTTAAACCAAAAATTTACTGTCCACTTACTTGGGGAGAGATCTTTCTTTCAATACTGCAGGACAGCTTCAAAAGCGAAAAATAATCAAGTATTTTGATTGGCAGTTGCTTTTTTATGTCAAGTGGAAATATTAATGAAATCCCCTAGAAAACACTGTGACAGTGTTAGAGAAAATGCTGCTCCCATATTTTTCTTTATTGGATTCAAAATTTGGAAACCATCTTTTCAGAAATTCAGCTGTGAATATGTAAAAATCTCTCCTTCACTTGGCTTTTCAAACTTGTGATGATAATGTAAAGCTCTGTAATTCCATCAGAGATGGAGCAAAAGCAAAGACAGAAGTTGTCTTTACTTCATTTTGACTTCTGTAAAATGCCTAAAGTAATATATTATTGAGGATCAAGTGGATGAGTGGTAGACTCTTCAGAGATATGGTTATGTCTTAAGATTTCTCTTGGGGCAGTTTCATCAAACACTAGAGTATTGAGAGACCATTCAGTTTCTACGTTTTGGCATATATTTTACTTCTTATGTCAGTTTTATTGTTCTCCATATACTCCTGTTATTTCATATTTCACAATATCCTGAGGGGTTGCGTATCTAATTTTTTATTTTCACCATAGCTTCTGGTCATTACTTTTACCTCTGACAAATTTTGTTTATTTTTTTTTTATCCTCTCTCAGGCTGCATGACGTGTTCTTTATCAGCCAGGAAAACACCCTCCTTTAATATAGTGAGAGCTGGCAGTTGGTCAAGCAAAAACAGTTTTACCTGTGTCTGCTGCTAAAACCTTTAGATAAAACCTACGTTAACATTCTGTTATGCCAGCTCTGCAATTTCAGTTTGTCTTGGGCTTGCTGCTGTTGCCAGAATTTGAAGTCAGTGATCTGAACTGGTGGGGGTGGATCTTGCTGTTATGGTAGTCTGAGTCTTATTAATCTTCTAATCCTTTCACTCCTCTCTTTTCTTTACATATTCAAATTTCAAATTTGAGGTTTTCAGGGCTCTCTACCTGTGTTCTCATTCCATCTTCAGAAATGTTAAACGTGATAAACTTGATGTGTGCTTTATTCCTACAGCAGTACATTTTATGAGACCAAGCTTCCTCAAATGGCCTGGCAGGCTTATCACTTCTGTCACTGATATCTTTTCTTCAGCTTCTTTCATGTAAAAAGCCTGCAGAGCATTGCTGCTTGACTTGCTTGAATCTCATTGAGGAATGGGATGAAACTGGTACAGGCATATAAGGATTGAAACTGGTGATCTGGAGAAAAAAGATGGATGTGTGTGAGAGAGGGAGTTTGGTGAACTTTGTGACTTTAAACTTCAAACACCACCCTCTCAAGAAATCAACTCAATTGTTTTTTAATGAGTTCTCAAACCTCCCAACACTGCAATGTCCTTCCTTGTATTTTGAGTCTTTTCCTTCCACTCCCACATATACCCCGTGTCCTCTTTGTCTTTTCTGTCCAGCCTTGAAGGTTTCCTTGCTCCATTTAGTTAAGGATTTTGCTATCCCAACTGAATGTGTGCTGTAAGCAATAATTTGGACTCGCTCTTTGCCAGTTGTTACTGCCAAAAAAAAAGTCCCTGAAAAAGAAAAGCCAAGATAATATGTTTTCTCTCACACTCATATCTAGCATGTTGCCAGGGACTTTTGGGGGTTATTCATGGTCTGTTTATTGGAATTTTTTTATCATTTTTAGGAGTCAGGAATGGAAAAACCCGCACTAGGTCACCCCATCCATTCCTGTGCTAATGCTGAGAGTTCTTACAGTACATTTATATGAAACTGGCTAATTTTATCTGGATGTGCTGATCTTCCTTAGAAGGAAGGTATCTAACTGAACAAAATCTCAGTAATTAAGTTACCTATCTGATCCTGGCAGCTTAAACCAAAATCTGCTCTCAAAATCTCTTATACCTGAAGTCAAATGAAAGTAGATATGGTTTAGTCTGGAATGAGCTAACTGCAACCCTTAGCCATCTTTAAATCTGTTTTTCCTGTATGATCTTTCTGTAGCAGCAATCTAATTGTGTTTCCTTGTACAAACCTAGTAACATTGTTTGTGTAGTGTTGAGTAGTTAACAAAATTAATCAAATATGAAGGAACTATTCTAAAAAACTGGTTATTTTGAAAATTGTATTTATTTTTACTCTAGTGCTAGCTTGACAATTATGTTTTTCTTAAAGTTTTTTTTCTTGTTTCATATGAGGAAAATGAAAAATAGTAAGGAAACACTAAATTTCAAAACAAATGTTGCTTTTTTGGTAACAAAAAAAATGATGCTGTATATAAAAGTTTTATAAAACAAACTTGTGATTTTTTTTTTTTAAAAACTGATTCCCTCCTAGCAATTCATGTAGGTGTGAAATAAAACATTTCAAGCATTGTGCAATTTAAAAGCTGCATTGTTGGACTGGTGCTGTCTTTTGGCAGTGTTTCTTTATTTAATTATTTAGTCTGTCAGTCATTTAATTCCTGTGTGATAGCAGATGAACTGTGTTTCTTTTGCTCTTCCTGTGTCTGTGAAAATCTTCCAGAGGATCTGTGCAAAAGGAGCTGGCAGGCAAACGCTGTCACTGCCATTGTCCAAAGTTCTGGGACACAGAAACCTGCTTGTGAATTTTGCTTCCTGCACAGATGTTATTGGGATGTTACCTGACTGCTGCTTCTGCTCAGAGGTTTCCCTGCTTGTCCATGTTGAGCTAAACCAGGATAAGCTTTGTAGCTCTTGGGGAGCTCTACAACCAGCTTGAAATCTTAATTTGTGAGAATGTAGTGCAAAGAATGCTCAGTTAATGGCTCCTTAAGTAGCAGTTCTTTCACATCTTTCTGAGTACTGGGCTGAAATTTGTGAATATTATGGTAGGACAGGAGTCATTGCCCTCACTGAAGGAGGGATTTTCCCGAGGTTGTTCCAGTAATCATAGAGCTACATTTCCAGAGTAGGACAGGGGTCTGCTAGTGTCAGTGCCCAGGTGCACTGTGGCACTACAACAGAAATTTTGCAGTAAGTTAAAATTATTCTTGCAGCAACGTGTGTAACTTTTGTTGCAAATTGTATGGCCAAAATTAATTAAGAATGGCCTGTAAGAGTTAATAATATATGGATATTTTCTTTTTTTTCCCATATAGGAATTCCAGAAATCTCTTGGTGCCAAACATTCTGTGTATGATACCACAAATAGGACTGGACGTTCCTTGAAAGAGAAAACCACCTTGGCTGATGACAATTTGAAACTTGATGACATGCTGAGTGAGCTAAGAGATAAATGGGATACAATTTGTGGAAAGTCCGTGGAAAGGTAAATGAAACTCAACTAATTACAGTAGTTTCACAATTATAAGCCGCACCTGATTATAAGCCGCACATCCGGGTAGACCACAGGATTTGTCCAAATATAAGCCGCAGCCGAATATAACCCGCACTTTTATTTATTTATTTATTTATTTTTAAAGCGATGATCCATGTGCAACAAAGTAACAAATTAGTAACAGAATTGCACCAGCACGGGGTTTGGTGTCAGGTGCTCAAGTTGCAAACAGTTTTCATAGACCAGCCAAGCCTTTAAAGGCAGCCCCAGGCACCCTCCCCTGCTGGCTCTCACTTCTGGGTTGGCATTTCTCTGGGATTTATCCATAAATAAGCCGCACATGATGATTAGCTGCACTACTGGGGTAGGCTGGATTCTTCAGTGAAAAAGGTGCGGCTTACAATCATGAAACTACTGTACTTATCAAATAAGAAAAAGGCTTCTGTTTTTGGAATTTGTTGTGTGAAAGTAGAACCAGAGTGGCTAGCTTGTTGGATAATTAAGAATGCCAAAGCAGCAAAATACTGCAAATGCATTCTTCCCTAATTGTGTGTTGGAAGAGCAGGGGAGGAAGTGGAAGGAAGAGCCCTTTAAAAAGGGAAACTTGATTTGAACTCCTCTAAGGGGTACTGGTGAACAACCAGCTGAACATGAGCCATGGTGTGCCCAGGTGGCCAGGAAGGCCAGTGACATCCTGGCCTGTATCAGCAATAGTGTGGCCAGCAGGAACAGGGCAGGGATTGTCACTCTGTGCTCAGCTCTGTGAGGCCACACCTCGAGTGCTGTGTGCAGTTCTGGTCCCTCACTGTGAGAAAGACACTGAGGGGCTGGAGAGAGTCCAGGGAAGGGCAAAGGAGCTGGGGAAGGCTTGGAACACAAGTCCTGTGAGGAGCAGCTGAGGGAGCTGGGGGTGTTTAGCCTGGAGAAAAAGGAGGCTCAGGGGAGACCTTACTGTTCTCTACTAGTGCCTGAAAGGAGCTGTAGCCAGGTGAATTTGGTCTCTTCTCCCAGGCAACAAATGACAGCATGAGAGGAAACTGCCTTAAATGGCACCAAATGAGGTTTATGTTGGATTTTAGGAAAAATTTATTCTCTGAAAAGTTTGTGAAGCATTGAAACAGACTGCCTAGGGAAGTAGTTGAGTCACCATCCCTGGAAGTGTTTAAAAAGCATGTGAATGTAGCACTCGGGGACATGATGTGGTGAAAGTCATCGTGGTGGAATGGTGGTTGGACTCAATGATCTTAGCAGTCTTTTCCAGGCTTAACACTTCCATGATTCTATTATTATATGCTGAAAATATTTTCCTGAGGTATATAAGTAATTATTTTGTCTGTCTGTGGTTGTTTGGCTTTTTTTCCCCTCTCAGGCAAAATAAACTGGAGGAAGCCCTGCTATTTTCAGGACAGTTTACTGATGCTCTGCAAGCTCTCATTGACTGGTTATACAAAATTGAACCTCAACTAGCAGAAGACCAACCAGTACATGGAGACATCGATTTAGTAATGAACCTGATTGACAACCACAAGGTATTTCCAAAAATACTGACTTCTAATTACTGGACTACTCATAAGTGTAGCATTTTAATAATATCTTTATCTTTCACTATTCTGTAATTGTTAGAAATATGAAATAGTTTTGTAACACAAATGTAGTCAATATAGAAAATGCTATTAAACATACATGAAAGAGGACCACTCTTAGTGACTCATTAATACCAGTTAGCACTGAGGTATTCTATTTTATTGTGCTATTATTACTATAATATCATAAATCACAAATACGCATTTGCAAATGTGTATCCAGGGGCAAGAGATGGTAAAAATTATTTTACTGGAGAACTCTGGAGCAGACAGCTCTTTTTTAGTCCATCTGCTAACTAAATGCCCAGTGCATGTATCATGACTGCAGCAGCCTTTCAGACCTGTGGAGCTGCTGTGTTTTTATGGAGGACTAATTACAGTGCTAAAGTGATGCATGGATTTCAACTAGACCATGGCCCAGGGAGCTCGTGTTGGAAACGTGCAGGATTTTGTTACTGAAGTGGTTTTGGATGTGGTAACAAGTAGGAGATGTTGGACTCTGCCTCTGAATCCCAGTTTTGCAGTGCAGTATGTCAGAAGAAATGTCTGCTGAAATTACTTGTACTGCAGAGGTGATACATAAGTAGAGCACTGCAGCCTGGGAATATTAGGAGGTGACAGTCCATCCACCTGTGACTTTCAGTATCTCATCTCCACTGAGGAGGAGATTTTGGGCCTCCAAAGAAAAAGTGTTTGGAAACATGGGCTGTCTGTAAAAATTAGCCTTCTTCAAGAATTAGTATGCTTCAATTGCTTCTGAAATGCCACTGTCCATCACAAGTAAGTTGCAGTCTGTGGCATGGCATACCGCAATTATCTTCTTTTAAGAGCTTCTTTTAAGTAAGTAGAGCTTGTTTAAGTAAGTAGAGCTTGTTAAATCTACTAATGTGAACATACTCCCACATAAATATATGAGCAAGCAGCAAGATCCACAACCTTACAGTTAAACCCCCAGATGGGGATTTATTTCTGTTTGGATGATTTTAAACCTTCTCCTTGATTGTTAGCTTTTTATCTGATCATCTCCTGCCACAGCAATCTTATGTGTTAATCTGTGTCAGATCAAGTGCTTTGATAAAGAATGGCAAGCCAGCAGTGGTAAGGAGACCAGGTTTCCCATGCATTGCACCAGAATGGATTCTTGGGATCTGCCTGAAATTTTCCTGTCATATTCCAGTTATGTTAGACAAGAGTATTAATATCTTCCTACAGAATCTCATCAATAGGACTTAAGTGTTTTGCATCACTTAAATGGAGTTAATCTTGACAGAAATATTTCTTTTCATAACTAGTAGTTTTTTCTTGTTTTTTTTTTACATAAGCGTGTCTTAATTGAGATAAACATTTCAAATATATTTGATGGTGTCTAGGTTTTCCAGAAGGAGCTGGGAAAAAGAACAAGCAGTGTCCAGGCTCTGAAGCGCTCTGCAAGGGAGCTGATAGAAGGCAGTCGTGATGACTCTTCCTGGGTCAAAGTCCAGATGCAGGAGCTAAGCACTCGCTGGGAGACAGTTTGTGCCCTGTCAGTGTCCAAACAAACACGACTGGAACAGGCCCTTCGGCAGGTACGTGTACTGTGTGAGAAGCAGTGAAAAAATACCTTGCAGTTTAGTTGCCAAAAATTTAATTTCATTTTCACTTGATGTCATTCATTTGAAAATACTCATGCTAATGCATTGCTTACCTTCTCTATCCTTCTAGGACAGCACATAAATAGTGCCTCTTAGCATTTATTATTCCTGTTATTATTAGTATCTGCCACAAACACAAAACAAATGTTTCGAAGACCTTACCATCTAAGGAAATCACTGAAGCTACAGTCAAATACGAAGGATGATAAAGAACTGTGCCCTACTCACAAGAAGCAGGAGGTTGCAATCATAAATGTACTTTTTGTGCCTTATTGTAAAGAAGTAAATGTGTGTACTGAAGAATTCTTTACATTGGCACAATAACAAAGAACGGTGAGGTACTTCATAGGAAATAGAGAGTTGTGCTGAGTGTAGTCATGACCTAGACCTGTCTATTTATGTCAGCATTATCTGGTACCAATCCATATAAATAGGTGTATCTGTATTGTTTCCAAACCTGAGATAGCACGGATGTACTGCTCTCTGAAGATACACTGGCTTGGACTGATGCTAGGATGGGGCTCCTGCAGTAGCAATGTATCCACTATGTACAATATTCCTGCTTTGCTTTGCTCAGCAGACAGAGTCCTGAATTTACCTCAAACACTAATTGTGTCTGAATATGGCTGTACCCAAAGGTGACTCTTCCTTGTTTTCTCTAAACCCAAAAGAGTTACTCTCCAACAGGCTGTTGATTCATTTTGCTTAACTGGTGCTTTGGACTGTGCAGACAGTAGTTCTCATCTCTCCAGCTGGTCCCTGAAAGCACCTCCCGTGTAATTTGTCAGTGTAAAAAGGCATGACATTCCCAACTGAGCTGCAAATGCACTATAAATCGGATGGCTGAAAGCATGAACAGCTTTTAGGCTTCCTATAATTTTTTGGAAAGCATGAGCTGTTTTTACAGTTATGAAAATGTAGTGCTGTGTTTCATTGACTTTTTAATGGAAAGATAATGTGCCGGTACTGGATGATTAATGATTCCAAACGTGGGCTCAGTCTCCCTGTGTAAGCTACAGTGTGTCTGTCAGGTCACCTCCTGAGTGACCATGACTTCTTGTACCTTAACAGGCAGAAGAATTCCACTCAGTTGTCCATGTTCTGTTGGAATGGCTGGCAGAGGCAGAGCAGACTCTTCGATTCCACGGCATCCTTCCAGATGATGAAGAGGCTTTGCGAACACTGATAGAGCAGCACAGGGTAAGCAAGAAAATGAAGAGGATCCTCTTCATTCTAATGGTTCTGATAGGTGGAGAGAATATCCCAATCCAGCATCCAATGTTGGGGCAATTCTTTCTGTATAGAAAATTTAATGGAGTTTAGTGTATGATGTCCAGACTGTTCTTGGGCTGTGTTTGAGTCATCTTGACTTATCAAAGAAAAAATGGGCCTTTAGAAAGTTGCTGTAAACATTTAGAGACAGATGCAGCCCCCTCTGTGGACTATACCATGCCAGTAATTACCACACAGAACGCTGCAGTAGCATACATACACAAAATAATACAAGGGGTAATACTCAGCCCACACAAAGTAATACCGGGGGGTGTAGAGCCCACAGAACAAATTATAGAATATTGTTATAGAACCAATTATAAGTCCTGGATATGTTCATCATTGCTTTGAAGAAAGTTAAAGCAAAATGTATGAAATGGAGATTGGAAAAGCATCCTATTTAAATTGAGTTTGCTAATATTATTATTCAGAGGAGTACATGCAAGATAGGACTATTAAATGGCTCTGAACAGAGGGATTTTCAGTGTTCTTAAAATGCGATATTTTGAAACAGTTTTCAGTTTTAATTTAGGGCCCTGGAAACTCAGTGCTAATCATGAGCTGGCTAGTATGCATGCATCAAATGTGTATACATCAGTGTGTGCTGATATAGCAACCTCACAGTGTGTTGACTAATGTGGGCAGCAGCCACCTAATGAAATGTCTTTTAGCTGCTGTTCCTCCACGTGTGCTTCACCAGTTCCCTTTCATTTGATATTTTTAATCTTCTGACTACAGAGAAGAGAACTGGGTGAAATCTTAGGTCCACTGAAATAATTAGAAAATAGAATTTTAAATGTCTTCCTCCACACTGTAGATGGATTAGCAAAATATTTCTGTAGTGAGTTCAAGTTTTGTGCTGCCACAGCTGAAGCATAACTTGGAATCTCAAAGTAGTTTGTCTTTGAGAAACCTTGTCCAGCTGGGAAGGAAAATAGCTACTTCCACACAACCAATCTGGGTGTCAGATGTGGCCATACTGTACTTAAATTGTTTTAGTAGGCTTTAGGTGTTCTCCCAACAACATTTTCCTCTTACAGGGCAAACAGCAGAAACAGAGGAATTGTCAAGCTAAAAAAGATTATGGCACTACAGTTTTACCACTCAAACAATCTTTCTCCCATAGTTCATCTCTCCTTTTAAGCTTATAACGTTAGCTTTCAGGAAGACAAAAAGAAAATAAGGGAATAAGTAATACATATTACTTTCAAATACCGTGTATGCATTATAATGCTGCATACTGGACTAAAAATGTTTAAAATTAAAAATTATTACAGGAATTTCACGATTATAAGCTGCACCTTTTTCACTGAAGAATCCAGCCTACCCCAGTAGGGAGGCTGATCATCAG
>VRYO01002297.1:78208139-78229382 GCA_009812075.1 Sialia sialis
CAGAGTTCAGTACAATTAGTGGGAGTTTAATACACTGTGAGTTGTGCGTCATAGATTTAATTCTTGAAATACTCTAGTACAGCTGAGCAGGGGAACATAAGGGCTTTTTGCCCTTTTTCCACCTGTCTCTGTTTTGTTTTTGTAATCTCATTATAATCCAATTCAACTTTTCCAAAACCACAGTGAACTGAAATATTGTAAGGATGCACGTGCTTTTGTGAGAGAAGGTTGGTATTATGATTTGGGTCATAAACTCTGGCAGTAATTAAAGCTTAAATCAAAATTAATTTGCAACAAATACATTTTAAATATAGAGCCTTCATACTCTAGGCTTCCAGAGCAGTATAGAAGAGATTATGTCCTTTACATTTTGTTTCATAATAACTTCATACTTACTTTGTAAAGACACAGGATAATGTCATTATGAGTTGTTGAAGAACCTATTTTTGCAATGTTTTGGTGATTTGATTTGTCTAGGATCTGACTTGGCTCATCTTTAATTTCATCTTTAATCCAAAATAAATTATTTGTGGCCAGAGAGAGGAAGAGTTAAGATTTCAGAGGCGTAGTTGTATTTTATAGCCTAATTAAAAATGTTGAAGTGTAAAAAAATTTCCACTAAGCACTGAGAGATATTAGCAGTTCCAGTTAAGGATGCTCACAGGCACACGGAGTTGAATAACATTTAGGCAGAAAAGTAAAACCATTGTAGAAGTAATGATTAATCAAAAATAAAAGGGAAAGGGGAAAAAAGCAAGCTAGAGAAGGGATGGGAAAAGTCCTCCTTTCAGCTGCTTTTTCTTACTGTTGTGTCTCCCCCACATCCATTTCTGGTGCTGCTGTCATAGGAATACCAATGACTATGAGCTTGGATGCCTAAAGCTGTAAACATCCTTTTGCTTTTACGAGATTTTTCCCACATGCTGCGCCTCTCCCCCTCAGCTGCTGAGTTGTCACATTTGTGTTAGTTTAGTATAGCTGCTCCTGAACTCTGTCATCTTGTCTGAGCATGCAATTGTAGTTGGATATTTCCAGCCTCTGGTAGGAGCTTGATAGTTTATTATGAAGAATTACTGTAACTGACAAACCAAGTCATTGAAATGTTGCCCATAGTGATTCTAACCATCATATAGCTGGTTTGCAGCACTTCTAAATGCTGTGATTTTCCTTTTTTTTTTTTTTTTTTTTTTTTTTTTTTAATAAGGGCATGCATCTTACAGCGATTTAGAGTGTGGTGGGCTTTTAAGGAGAGGCAAGTTGGGATAAGATGTTAGAACTTCGTTTAGTATTTTATTTTGAGGCTTTATTTTAGGCTTTTTAAACAGTTTAAGCTTTTCTCATTTGAGTGAAATTTGCCTCTTGCAAGTTGAATCTGCTTGAGCAGTCAAGAGGCTCATGACCTTCCAGATTATGCACTCAGATTTCTCTTGTGAATTGTCAGCATCTAATTAAAATTATATTTTATATATAATATTATTTTATTATATAACCTCTGTTTTAGGAATTTATGAAGAAACTGGAAGAGAAAAAGGCAGAACTGAATAAAGCAACAGATATGGGAGAAGCTATTCTGGCTATCTGCCACCCAGACTCCATCACCACCATTAAGCACTGGATAACAATCATCAGAGCCAGGTTTGAAGAGGTCAGTGGATGTTGAACCATCTTCGTTGCAGCAGTCCATCCTCAATTAGAACATAGCTGACAACTAGCATGGTAGTTACACTGTGAGGAAATGATCCAGCTGTTGAGAACTAAACATTTAAAATAGCCATGGTGATGGATGTGAATACCGTGCTTCCTTGGGCTTTCTTTCAAAATGTACAGGGCTTTAAGAGCTAAGCAGATGGTCAGGCTTCTTTGTTTGTATGTATTAAAGGAAATACTGTCTGACATTTCCCAAATGAGCAAAACCAATAGTTTCTAGGGTGAAATTGAAAAGTTACAGAGGAAAGAAAGTAACAGGGCAAATGTGAGGGATTTTCTGATTACATTAGAGAGGATTTCAGTCCAACATCTTCTTAATCTAGACGATATATAAATGATTTAAGTGGCTACAGGTAGGTTTTACCCTCAGCTGTTAAGCTGATATTTTCTGCTTTATATTAAGCTTAAAGAAGAAAAAATAAAATACTGGTGATAGCCAAATATGGCTTCAGGAGTGCCTAGGAGGAAAACTGACACCAAATCCTGTGTGATTCACTAATACACACATATAGTTAAAATTCTTAATATGTTGCCTGAAAGTGCTAGTTCCTGTGTTTAGCAGCACCTAATCCTGAATATCTGTGGAAGAAATGTGTTGGACTAGACATTCTAGTTACCTAGCTGCTGTTAGTGATCAGCCTCTATGTGTAACAGCTTTGATATGCAAACATCAGTAAGCCTAAGAAGTAGCTCTGGGTTTGCAGTTAGCAGAACAATTTTAAATACATTGTGAAGAGTTTCAGATGTGCACGTACTCATGTATTGGTTCCTTTGTCAAGGTTTTAGCATGGGCTAAACAGCATCAACAGAGACTGGCAGGAGCTCTGGCTGGACTTATCGCTAACCAGGAGCTGCTGGAAGCCTTGCTGTCCTGGTTGCAGTGGGCAGAGACGACACTAACTGAAAAAGATAAGGAGGTTATCCCCCAGGAGATTGAGGAAGTTAAAGCGCTTATAGCCGAGCATCAGGTAAGGATCGTTAAGTGGCATGTGTCACTCACACGGGGCTCACATCTCAGCTAGGCTGTGCCATCAGGTGCAGACCTCCTTTGCTATTCTTTCTTATAATAATTAAATACCAGCAAGGATAATGCAAGGGATAAAAGAAAACCCACATGAAATGTATGATAGTGCTGCCTTAGATCCAGTGCTGCTTTACTGATTAAAAACCAGAACTAGGTTTATGAAGTGCCACAGGGAGCTGCTGGTGTGGTGAATGCTCATACACTTACCCCAGCATGCACACCAGAGCTGCCTCACTTCTGTGAACTGCAGTCTGAACAGCAGCATCTTGGAAGCAAAAGTCTGTTCTATATCACCTCAACATATAAAGTTAGTAAACGAGTTTGACAGATTGGGTTTTAGATTTAGCCTTCTTTTAACAGCCAGGCCATAGTGATCTTAAAAAGCTTATATTGCTGATTTTTCTTATCTACAAAACATTTATCTATGTCTATATTGTGAGGCTGGCATTGTGTCTTTCTGTGAGTTTCTTTTTAACCTGGTATTTTGCTATTGTGTATGTTTTTCATTCCTCTGGTTACTTTTGTGTATTGTTACTTAAGAGCCCCTCTATCTGATTGCAGACATTCATGGAAGAAATGACCAGAAAACAGCCTGATGTGGATAAAGTTACAAAGACCTATAAAAGGAAAGCACTTGAACCCTCTCCAGTACAATCTCATATTCCTGTCCTTGATAAGGGGAGAGCAGGAAGTAAGTAACAGCATATTTTGGGGTGTGTCTCACACACCATTTCTCTATCTGTAAAGTTTTACAGATTGCTAATGATCTAATAGGTTTGATTAATTTCTGGTGAAAGAGAGTAAAATTCTCTTGGCTGCCTTTCCTAATTATCTCTCATTTTTTATAAATTGTGAGGAAATTTCTCAGAGCAGACATTTTTTACATTTTGTCCTAATATCTTCATGAATAGCTATTTTTAAAGTGTGCAGCCTTTCCTGTGCCCTTAAACTTTGAAGAAAAGTACATGCTGAGTCTTTGCAAATCTTGCATTAGCTGAAAGTGCAGACAACTACACAGAGAGATATAGAGACAAAATTGTGCTCTTAATGTCTATAAAATTATATTAATCCAGTTAGAAGTGTATTCAGTGAAGCTGAATGGAAAGTGAATCATCAAGTGAGGAAATTGCTTTTTGTATTTTTAGATATACTTACCCATTGTATTTTATACTTACCCATACATGGAACCTGCTTCTAAAATGAGGTTGTTTACTTTGCAACTCTGAGAGATTTACAAAGATTTAATTTCAGCTGTGCAGCTTGACTGTTAGAGCTCTCACCAGCTGCTTCTGGCTAGACAAAAGGGGCTGTAACCACCACTGGTAATTGTTAAAAAAAAAAGAAAAGGAAAAAAAAAAATCCCACTATATTGAATCACCTTGGGGTATGACATCCTTATTTGGGTTAGGAAGGAATAATTTTAGGAGGGTCAAGTGGATTTCATGTGAACATTTGTTTTGTTTGAACTCGGTGAGCCTATGCATTTTATCATGTTTTAACAGGAAAGCGTTCCCCAACACCAGGCATTTATCCATCAGCAGCTCAGGCACAAATCGAAACCAAGAATCCGCGGGTAAACCTTTTAGTCAGCAAATGGCAGCAAGTTTGGCTTCTGGCCTTGGAAAGAAGGAGAAAACTTAACGATGCTTTGGACAGACTTGAAGAGGTCAGACAAGCACTGTACAGAATATACATAATTTTGCATGATTCTCTTTACCCTGGATTAAATTCCAATACTGTGAACAACTTCCATATTTGTTGCATTATAATTGTATGACACAGCTAGCCTGAAAACACTGTGATACATGTGCTTTAATGTGCTTTAAAAGCTGTCATGGTCATTTAAATTAGGAGAGTTGAGATACTTAAAATATTTGGTATGTCCTCAAAGAATCAATTATTCAACAAAATGCAGATGGTATCTATCGCATTGATGTTCTAGATTGATGGAGTTTGGCTGAAAAAAGTTCTTTCTGTTTTTTATTTAGCTGAGAGAATTTGCCAACTTTGATTTTGATATTTGGAGGAAAAAATACATGCGATGGATGAACCATAAGAAGTCTCGCGTGATGGATTTCTTCAGGAGGATTGATAAAGATCAGGATGGAAAGATTACAAGACAGGAATTTATTGATGGAATTCTTTCTTCAAGTAAGTTTCAGAATTAACATACTGTTGAACTTGGAACAAACATTCACGAAGTCTCATTGTCTAGATAGTGTGACCTATGCATTTTTTTGTGTTAGAAGGTCACAGATTTTCTTTTTGAATTTATTGATTATTATTACCTTATAACTATTTTACTTGAATATATTTCTAGATTCTAGAAACTCTTTCTAGTTATTTTACATTGTGAATCAGGTTACAAATGTCACATTTATATTATTGTCTAATTAGTAGTTTGCTGGTTTACTGAACTCAGATTGTCATTGCTATAGTACCCCAGTTACTTCAACAATTACTTTAGATTGATTACTCATAGTACTAAAAAGTACCCTCATGTAACCTAGAGATGATTTTCAAAATCAGTTCATAGGATCATATGATTTTTAATAAAGAACTTACATGGAATAATTTCAGTTATAGAAGGAAACTGTAATTTTTGAAACCAGTGTTTTCATGAGCCATGACAATATTCATATACCTATAAATAAGACTTAAAATTCCAAGCAATCCAACTAGAAAGGAATTTTCCCAGCTTTCCTGGTGGATCAGTATTTCTTACATATAGTGGTAATGTAAATCTTCTACAACATGTATGTGATCATATTTCCTTTAAGGAACAGACTCATAACATGGAGACTTTTGTTTTGAACAGTAATGATTCATTTGGAATTGGGCTGCTTGTAGCATTTCATTTTAGTGTTACTCAATAGGAAAATACTATCCTCTGTATAATTTTCCCACTGCTTTATGAATTGCAGTAAAAGATCATTATATGTGAATATTGCTGTTTAGCTTGAATTATTAAAAATTCATGAAAAAACTAATACCACCAAGGGTAAAATAGTTTACCCTTTTAACTCAGTATCAATTTATTATGAGCATCAAACACTCCTGATATAATCCCTGTTCATCACCTTGAAATTTTCTTGGACCATTTCATTGTGAATCTCTGTGTGGGTTAATACTGTGCTGCTGTGAACTTCATCTAAAAAAGGACTCAATGAAACACCATGGAAAATGCATGGATCGGCATTAAGAAGACTTTGTATTCAGATTTAATCAGCACAGAAATGCTTGCTTGACCTTTCCTCACTAACTTTTTATCTTGTTAATTTCTGGTATTTTGTGCACTTTGAAGGTCAAAATGTTAACACCCACCCACCAACATATTTTTCAGTTTAATCTGTGCCCTTGGTTTTATCTCTGTCTTCAAGCCATGGTACACAATCCAATATCTGGGTAACACTGGAGACTCAGATTGATTTTTTTTTTTTTTTTTTTTTTTTTTTTAAGAAATATTCCTTCACTTGTTTGAATGTCCTTATTTTTTTGATAAGCACTATCTGTCACCAAATGCCCAATCACCTTCTAATATTTATGATAAAGCCTCTCATTGTAATGGGAATGAAAAATGAAAAACATTGTGATTTTGTCTTTGTCCTGAAGAGTTCCCTACAAGCCGTCTTGAAATGAGTGCTGTTGCAGACATTTTTGATAGAGATGGCGATGGATATATCGACTACTATGAATTTGTAGCAGCTCTTCATCCAAACAAGGATGCATACAAGCCTCTCACAGACGCTGACAAAATTGAAGATGAGGTACGTTCCCTGCTTTCTTCGGTTGCGTTCGGTTCTGCAGGAGTCCCATTCTATAATAATTCACTTTATTTTCACTCCTATTTAATTTGAAGTTTACTAGGTACCCAAATCATTAGAAATGGGATTTTTAAAGTACAGTAATTTCACGATTATAAGCCGCACCTTTTTCATTGAAGAATCCAGCCTACCCCAGTAGTGTGGCTAATCATCAGGTGCGGCTTATTTATGGACAAATCCCAGTGAAATGCCAACGCGGAAGTGAGAGCCGGCCGGGGAGGGCGCCTGGGGCTGCCTTTAAAGGCTTGGCTGGTCTATGAAAACTGTTTGCAACTTGAGCACCTGACACCAAACCCCGCGCTGGAGTGATTCTGTTACAAACTCGGTTACTTTGTCGCACATGGATCCTCGCTTTTAAAAAAAAAAAAAAGCAGCTTATATTCAGGTGCGGCTTATATATGGACAAATCCCGTGGTCTACCCAGCTACTGGGATGTGGGGCTTATAATCAGGTGCAGCTTATAATTGTGAAATTAGTGTAATTATCCTTTTGTGGTTTTTTGCAGGTTACAAGGCAGGTAGCAAAATGTAAATGTGCGAAACGGTTTCAAGTGGAACAGATTGGGGATAACAAGTACAGGGTAAGTCTTTTAAGGACCTCTGTTCTTTCAGCTTTCTTCATATGACATAGGTTACAAAGGAATTAGGCTATATGAATTCACAAAAATCTTGTATGACAATTATACATTTTCTTTAAGATTGTCTAAATTTTTTTTTCTTGTTAGAACATTTAGATAAAAATATGGAAAATTGCTGATGCTTATATTTATTTTCATTTAAACTATTGAAGCTGTTTTCAGTCATAGGAAATTTTAAGAGCTAACTGCACACATCTGTACACATGCATACATACATACAATATATGCTCAAAAGCTGGTCTTTCTGCCTGGATCCCTTAAGTTTTTAAGTAGCTGATTTTCTATTAGTTTCATAAAAACACTAACTCATTTTCTTGTGTTATTGTGTTGTACTTCAAAAATCTTTTACCAAAGTGTATTCAGTCATTTGTCCATTTTTTGTCATTTTACTGGAACACTTCTGAAGCATAAGCAAAGCGTTAGATACCTGCAGAATTATTCTAGATCACAGAAAAATAAATAGCACACAGTAGAAAAAGATCTGCTACCCCTGGATTCAATAACCAGAACAATTTGAGGTAAAATATGCAATATTTGGCTAATAGAGATTAATAAGTACTTGTAGATTTTAAGAGACCACAGAAACAGCAATGGGAAGGAAACCAAGGCCTTGAATATTTTCCAATATTCAGTTTCTGGATGGCTAGCTACCCGCTCATCTCTCAAGTAGATATTTTATTTAGAATGTCTAATGTGTTAGTTTGCATGTGTTCTAGGTCATGTAGAGAATTTCCTGTAAACTAATCGTGTCTTTCTTCCATTTTTCATTTCTTATCAGTTCTTCCTGGGAAATCAGGTATAAACCAGTGGAATGTGTTATGAAGTTTTTTTTTTCCTTTTTTTTCTCTCTTTATTTATTTTTTTTGTTAATTTTTCCTAACGCATAGTGATTTAAGCTTGCAATGGTCAGTCTTCTTGCCATCCTTTAATTTTCAGCTAATTCATTGCTGGTCAGCTGTGGTATTTCTTTAAATGCTATGGAGCATTCCTTGTCTCAGGATCCCTCGTCTACAATCCCTCACCTGCTTTCTTTGGTCATTTTCCTTATTAAGGAGATTACTTTAAAGGAACCAGATAATGGTCAGCAGCGAAAAATCTTGAGCATTTAAACTGCAATTGTAGAGATTATGATTATCTAATCAGTTTTATAGTTGAATCCTTCAAAATTCTATAATGTCTTTTTTAGCCTATTTGATTAAAGGCAAATCATGGCAAACTGATCACAATGTCTTATCACTTATTTATTGCAAATTGCACAAAAATAATCTTTGCAAAAAAGTACAGTCTCTACAAAATCAAGCAAATTGATTAAGAACCTAGATATAGTTATTATTTTATGTACTAAGGGAATCTTTAAATACATATTTTGGAAATAGGTGAAATCGGTGTTCCCATTTAGACTAATCCCTCTCCCAAAGTGTTTTCAAGGAGCCAAGGCAAGTCTGTGATGTATTGGAACTGTGTTTAAGAATCCTTTGTGTCAGCTGGGTCACTGGTGGGTCAGCAGCACTTACTCCTGTGCTACACACTGGTACACAGCTTCCTGAGGTGCTAAACCATATCTGCCCAGTAAGAATGGAAACACCTTATGCAAGCCAGGGATCAGATACTGTTAGTCTTATGATTTTAAAAAGGCAGTCATGGATGTAATCCATTCTGGAAAATGGTGGCATCAACAGCAGTAGCCATTTTAAATCTCAAGATGTTGAAAATATGGGTGCACTCTTGTTTACTAGCAAAGTTGAAGTATAGAAGAAAGCATAGAGCAGTGGATAATCTTTCCATGTGCCTCAGGCAATATATCTAAGTAATCATTTAAAATATTTTCCACATATAGAACAAGCCTCTTTTTGAAAGAACTGTTTGAAATTATGTTAATCCTCTTATCTGTCATCTGTACTTTCGGATCTGGGAAACACAGAGCATTTCTTGAGAAACTCTTACTGATGCAGAACGGCACCTACAGGCTATTGTCAAAAACAGGCCTTTTGTAGCTTAAACTCCTTCATGTTTTTACCTCTGGTTATTTGAAATCATGTTCAATACTGTTTAAAAGAAGTTGGTATCCAGGCTATTTTAGGAAGGAAATCCACTGCATTACCATAAGAAGAAATGCAGTAATAGATAGATATTATTGTATTGCTATGTTACTTGCCCACCCCACTTTCAGAATCAACCTCAGCTAGGTGAGCAGTTTCCAAAGCACACTGTATTTGACCCTTGGTGTAGTTGCCTGATGGGTCTAACTGATTAATTAGGCTGTGATGGAGGAAAAAAAAATAAAGAAAAGAAGAAAGATACTATCTTCAAAATCACTAGAAAAAAATTTGGTAGGAACAAGCCAGTGAAAATAAACAACATTAATTTGGATGTGTTTTTCTTTAAAAAATTTTATCTACATATATAAAATGGTTCTTTGTTTGGCACATATTGAATGTATTATTATAAAACTCTTACAAATAATGCTTATGTGAATGTTCTTACTTATAACAAATAGAATTTATTATCGAATTAAGAAGCAAGCCTTGCTCTTGTTTGGTTCCTAAAAGTAATACTCCTTTAAACTTATTCTCTCTTCTTGGCTTGAGTAGTACCGAACAACTAAAGTCATCTAACAAGTAGGGGTCACGTTTGTTGTGTGGTTTGTTCAGTCCCCTCACTGGAGCAAGTAGGTACAGCTGAATTATGGCCAGCCTTCTCCAGGGGTCAGAGATTGTCCCAAAGAGAGGCATTCAACTCCCACTGGTTTTACTGAGTGCTCTGCATGCTTGTGTGAGGTTGCACTGCACTTGGCCTGGTGATTTGGTATCAAAATATTTTAGTAGTGCTGGCTCAAAAGTACTGAATTCTTCTGGTGAGTTTACTTGAGATAGCGAGGTCCACATTTCGGTCATGCTTTCTTTGATCCGAATTTGAGTTAAGATACTGCGTACAAGTTTTGTTACACAGGTTTCAAGAGAAAAATTGGCATTAGGCCTGGCCATTAGGCCTGGCCATCAGCCCAAAGGAAGAATGGACTCATTCAGGAGCTTAGTATGAAACAGATTGTTGTGCATCCCTGAATCGTGAAGAACCTTGATGTGTAGACAGAGGAATGACATAACGATAGTTGTTAATCATTCATTGCTTCTTTAATGTTCCATTCCCCACATGCACCTTGCTGTGTAAGCACTGTCAGCACTGTAGAGCTATGCCTGAAAATACTCCCATAGATGAATCAGTCGATAGAACTGTGCAACACTCATAACACATTGAATTTCCAGATTATACTGATTGCTTGAAGTGATGCTGCCTTCCTTTCAGCTGACAACATTAAAAATCAAGACTGTTGCAGAAGAGGGTTTGCTTAAGATTTTACCAGTGAAATAATGCAAATAGGTCTTCATTAATTTGCACAAAAGCAGACTGTAACCAATTAAATAATGTACTACTAATTTTGCTTCTTTTATGACCTCAGACATCTGAGAATCAAGCATAAAATTAAACCTGAGTTTCTTTCTTGCCATCTTCTTTTGATTAATGCAGTGCCATCTGATTTGAAATCTTAACAGCTTTAATAATCTGCATAAACAAATTGATTTTATTTTTTTTAGCATTTACTAATAATTAAATATCAAAATAAATTTTTTTAAATGTCTGATTTTTTTTTTTAATCTATCAGTGTTGAACTACATCTGAATGCCTGAAAAGCTCAGACTGTTGTTTGATTTTTATTGCAGTTTGGTGACTCTCAACAACTGCGCCTTGTTCGGATCCTAAGAAGTACGGTCATGGTCCGTGTTGGAGGTGGCTGGATGGCACTTGATGAGTTCTTAGTGAAAAATGATCCTTGCCGTGGTATGTAACAGAGCTGTTAAAGACTTGCAGCATAAAATTTGGATGCAGTCACCATTCATTGTCTCAAGATGGAGATTGAATTGTACAAAATGCCAGTTGTTGTAAACGTCATCTCACTAAATGTCACGTTTTTGTGAACTTTGAATCACATGGTTGAGATCCTCTTCAGTTGCGCTGATGTATGTCTGGAAAAACTATGGTGTCTTCTGCACAGTTCCTTCACTGTTACAGTGGTGTAAGTAAGAGCTGAACTTAGCCCAGACAGACTTTATGGCATGTAAGTGGCCTGTATGACTTGGCAGAAAGAGCGCACAGAAGTGTCCAATAAAACCTTCTCAGCAGCACAGTAAGTCAAAATAAGGCAAATGAATTGATGAGTAACACCACCACCACCACCACCACAAAAACCTCTGGCCAGTGACTGTTCCCAGTCTTTCAGTCTCTACCTTTGTAACCTTGTCTTTTTCTTGGCATCTTCCCCAGAAGCATTTGTAGAGCCCCAAGCCTTATAGAAAGCAAGTGGAAAATGTTCTGGTCCGGAGGATGTTGTGCTCTGGGGGAGAAGGGAGTGCTTTATCACTGAGCCCTCCAGGGCATTGCATCACATGAGCTGTTTTCTCAGTACACTATAGACAACTCTGAGGACTGTAATAAGGAATTCCAATAAATTAATTGGATAATACCAAAGTACTGTATCTTTCAGCATCGACCTAGGAATGAATTGTAACAGTCTACCCATAAATAGGCCTGAGAAAAATGTTTGGGTACAACAGAACTAACCAAGTTAACACTTCAATGAAGCAGATCTTCTGAGGCACATTTTATTTTCTACTATTCTGCACTTTTGAAGAATAGAAATAGAAAGGAACAAAAGAAGGAACCTTTTTCTTGGGTATATGTGAGCAGATGTCAACACAGTGGGTCTAAAGAATACCTGTAAGAATACTCTGTAAAATCAACATTACTGGACGTTGTGCATTGGTACCTAATCTTTGGTTGAAGGCAGGTTCAAACTTTTCCTAAATCACTTCACCTAGCAAATTTGCATTTCCACCAAGTGCTCCTCAAGTATTCAGGTGAATCACATTGCAAAGAGCTGTTGTCATAAATAGCTTTAAAAGTACTGCACCTAGTCATATTAAATCACTTTAGCTTGTATTACTTCTTTATGTCAGCAGATAAATACCCCTGCTACACAAGAATATTGGGACTGTAGCAGAGTCTGTCCAAACACCATTTCCTTTTTGCCTAGGAGACCTTTGAGAACTCACCTCAGAGCACTTAGGGACAGCTTTTGCTCAAGTCCTGTCTTTTGGCCTGGTGCTCCAAGTCTCTTGCATATGCAGCTGCTGTACTTGATTTCTTCTCCTGCTAACGATTTTCTTTAATGTGACCCATGTCCTGTGTCATTTTTTCTAGTTCATCATCACGGGAGTAAAATGTTACGTTCGGAATCAAACTCTTCAATTACCACTCAGCCTACTATAGGTTGGCAAACCCCTCTCTTTGTCTCCTTCTCCTCTTCTTCTCTCTCTTCATTTCCTTCCCGCTTTTTTAATATATATATATATATATATACTTTTAACTATATGCTTCACCCATCATCCTTAGCTTAACATGTTCCTACATGGGCTGGTGCTTTGCAAGCTAATTTTTTTGACACGCTTGAAGAGTGTTTCAAAAACAATTGTCATTCACACTGACACAGTTAAATGCTAACATGTCTTGCATTTATTCATGCAGAACATTCTTTCATATGTGTGTTTGTATGTGTGTGTGAGTGCTTAGCCACCAATTACCTCATCCTAGTTTGGGTTTTATGTTCATCATTGCATGTTGCCAAACTACATAACTTCATAGTTTTGAATAAATATATTTGCTGCTTTCCTGTAATTTGTATTTAGCTGTTTCTTCTAGAACATCCAAGCAAGTATTATTTATTATGAATAGCTGTAGAGTTAGAAAAACTGCCCATCAGGTTGTGTCTGTGTATTAATAGTTGATTGATTAACAACGATTTAGCACATTGAGCATTCCATTATCACGCTGACTTCCTTTGACAGTGGTTCATTCCTGCTGGCATAAAGTATTAGAATAAGTGAGTCCTGCACATAACTCTTCTGTGTCCAAAATAAATGCATTCCATAGTAATGCATTTTATTTATTGTTAAAATGTGTCGGAGTTGGCATGGCAAAAAGAGCAATAAACACCTTGTGACAGCTTTCATTTCTGAGCCATTGAACACCTCTGTTTGCAGCTAAAGGGAGGACAAACGTGGAGCTGCGGGAAAAATTCATTTTGGCAGATGGTGCCAGTCAGAGCATGGCAGCTTTCCGACCAAGGGGCCGCAGATCACGACCTTCTTCAAGAGGTGCTTCTCCCAACAGATCTACTTCTCTGTCAAGTCAAGCTGGCCAGGCAGCTGCCCCACAAGCTGTTACTACAAGTACGCCAAAGGTAAGGAGAAATGTCCAAAACTGCACTGGTTTACAAATGGGATATAGATTGAATTTTTGGGTTTTTCCTCACTCCAGTAATATTGATGTTTTCTCCAGCTAATGGAGAAAAAGTGCATCCATTTAATTTCATAGTCTGGGGTGGATCTGAGAAGTGTTTTCAATGTGTTTTCTCTACTGTTTGTTTGCAACACGGCAGTGGAAAAATTTCTGCATTTGTGGGTGCCACATGAAATAACCGGCAGTTTGGGAACTGCTCTGAAAGATCAACAAACCTCTTCATTTCACTTGAAGAATAAATTCTGCCATCTCTTCATTTTAGAACATTTGTCATTAACTGTCTTAGATTTTATTTCTACTGAGATTCTGAAAGGCCAGGTATCCTTCTCCATGACGTTGTTTCCTCTGCTGTCCTTCATATTTTGATTTACCATTGTTTCATACAGACACCACATCATTTAACACGCAACTATGGTAAACCATGGTTGACAAACAGCAAAACATCAACTCCTTCTAAGCCACCAGAATCCACAGACTATCAAGGGTCATCTGCAGAGGTACAGTAAGGACAGAAATTCTAGTCTAATTACTTCCTTCACTAAAACTGTCACTTCACTAACAGCCACTAGAGTTTCAGTGCTTCTGAGCTGCAACATCCTGTGTATATTAATGCATTGTCTGTTGTCTTTATTTTAGACTTTTGTCAAATTATTTCTTACTTTTTCCCCCCACCAAGTTTGGGTTTTTTTTATGTGCTATTTTTCATGGTTTTCAATTTTAGGAAAATACAGCCTCAATGAGCTAATGCTTAAAGGTCAAATGGTTAATAAGTCATAAAAGTATGGAACAAAAGGGTTGAGTAAATGTGGAAAAGTACTTCAAAAAAAATAAAACATGCAATATACTTTGCTGGGTTCTTTCATAAAATTGTTTACTTTGAATTCATTAAGTACTTTCTGAACTGCAGGCACAAGATTTATACATCATGATCTCTAGTGCAAAACCTTTAAATAAAGAAATACCCAGTCACTGTGAAGAAGATGGCACAAAAGTCTGGCAGTGATACATAAATCTTTATGACAACTGAAAGTTTTGTTTAGAAGGGTAGTGACCAATCATTGCTCTAATAGGATAGCTATTTGATGACTTAACAGGAAACTAGCATGGCTTACATGGAAATTGCTAGTCTAGCAATTAGGATTGTGCTGGCAATTAGGCTGTTTGACCAAAATTTGAAGGGGCTTGGAGCCAAAGTGTTTGCTCTAATGTAATTACAGTCAGATTGCAGCTGGATCAGGCTGCACACTGATGTGTCATTTGTGGGAGTTACTCTTGCCCTGGCTTGGATGGAGTGCTTGGAGAGGAGCAGCTTGTGCTACCACCCCCTCTGTTGTATCTGCTTTCCACAAATCTGCACTTTGATGCTTATTGCTCTTCATGTGACGCCTTCTGGTGTGAAGTTTCCATAACCTCAGCATGGCTTTGCTCGAAGATGCACAACAAATTTCTTTCTCTCTCCTGTGTGTGTTGTTGTGCATACTGCAGGTGTGTCCATGGGTACAGCACTGCAAGCACACGGGCTGTGGCTCAGAATGATTAACAGCTCAGGGTTTAGTCAGTTGTCAGCTTCTAATATATTCCTGTATTTTCTTTCATCTCTTAGCTCCTAACTGCAGTGAAAGATTAATTGATGGTACATTAAAGGGTTTATATACATGGAAAAGTGTTGTTTTCATTGAATTACAATGGCAGGAAAGCAGCTGGCCTGATTTCATATGGGGGCACTGTATTTCTTATCTGCTCTACCAACTGCCAGTAGTTTCAGTGAGTTCCTTTTATGTAAACCAGTGTGGTTTAAGATTATAAATGGAATGGTTAGGGTGGGGTAGGTTCAGTGAATTTCTAAGGCATTCTGCAGCATTTACCACCCAGTTGAGAGGTTATTCATTTCATATGTAAACTGCATTTGGGCTTAGGGCAAAACTGAACAACAGACTAGATTTATTTTTTGCACTGGTGATTCTATCCCAATGCCATGCCCAGAGTGCAGCAGCTTCATTGGAGGTAACAGTGTTCCCTTTCTCCTTACCCTGCCAAGCAGTGCCTGTACAGCAGAGATTCTCAGGGCATGGCGAGCTGGATGTCAAGCACTGTACTTGGCTTAAATGAGAGTTAAATATTGTGACCTGCCCTGTCAGAGCCAGCAGATTGCTCTGTGGCATCTCAGCACTCTTTTGTTCAGAAGTTCCAGAAGTGGTCTGAACTGGCAGCTGCCAGACAAGCTCCTGCCAGGCCTCTGCTCTGTTCTTAGCTTCAAACACACCTCTCTGGATCTTGGTTTTCAGTACCTAATTCTGTCTACAATTGCATGGGGATCAAAGGCACAGAATGCAGAATCCTGGGATCCATCCATTCCACAAACTGCATTCATTGCTGCACTGTTTGTTCTTATTTTTGAATATTTATGTAGTATTTTGTGTTAATTTAATTACTGTGAATATGGTAATTTTTCTTCTTATTTGCATACACCTCTTATTTAGTCAGTGATATTCATTTTGAGATCTGATGATTCAGTTTTTGTGGCTGTGAAAGGAATTTTCTTATTTGGGGCAGATTGTAAATCAAGACTCATTCCAGAAATTAGAAAGCAGGCAGGGTTAGACTGTGTTGTAGAGACACTGTAAGGTAGTATATGGACAACTGGAACTTTTAAAATTAGTCCTATGCCCTTTTTTCCTGGTTTTTGTTGTTTTGG
Source organism: Sialia sialis (assembly GCA_009812075.1). Taxonomy (NCBI): domain Eukaryota; kingdom Metazoa; phylum Chordata; class Aves; order Passeriformes; family Turdidae; genus Sialia; species Sialia sialis. The sequence continues at coordinate 78,224,381 of VRYO01002297.1, forward strand.
CTTGGTTTTTTTCCTCCTAGCAAAAGGTTTCTGAAATTTGGTAGCCTTGTTTCAATTTTAAAAATATTTTCATCACCTGACTACAGCCAGGATAGTGGAAAGCCAAGCTATGCAAACATTAAGTCTCAATATGTACCATCAACTAATCTTACCTGCTTGACTAATTATGAGAAGGTAGATTTTTTCTTTCTTCATGTGCATTGAAATTCACACAAAGATGCTAAAATGCTATGCAGACTGGTAAAATGACTTTTTGTTCTTGTTGTTGTTTTACATTTGGACTGCTTCAAATGCAAACCTGCTAAAGGAACATTCTAAACTTCATGTTGTGAATAATGCCCATGGTGGCTCAAACCAATATTTCAGATTCACAGTGAATGTTGTTATTACAATCATATTCTAAGCTATGGAGCCCCTGATTCCAGTCCTTATCTTTAGTTTTAAAAGATTTTTTGTTGTGTTTTGGTTTGCCTAGGGAACACCAATTCAAGGAAGTAAACTCAGGCTGCCAGGGTATCTATCGGGGAAGGGTTTCCACTCAGGAGAAGACAGTGGCATTTTGTCAACAGCAGCTACCAGAGTCAGAGCTCAGTTTGCAGGTGAGTGTCCTGACTTCGGAGGTTGATCCAGCCTTTGCTTTGTTTTCCACCTCAATACTTAAGGTCACATTAGAGTTCAGGGCAGATGTCAGAAGAGTGGGAAGAAGTAAAAGTTGTACTGTCTGCCCATTGCTGAGGGTGCACATATTCAGGCCCTCCATTCACATGTTCAGCTCTGGATATGCAAATTCAGGGCTGCAGTCTTCTTGACAGTGGTACCTCCAATGAATCTGCCCAAGACACTAGAGAAGAAGCATTTACTCAAAGGATCCAGTTCTTTACAGTATTCAAGTTACTCTCAATTGTGATGGAGCAAAGGAGTCACTTAGTCATGACCTGTCCATTTTTTTTTGGAAGAGCTGCAGAGAGCAGCTGTAGATTACCTTATTAATGCAATATCCCACAGAGATTTTTAAAGCAGTGTACGAAAATAGAAACCAGTAAAGCTGTGCTTTTCAACACAGAGTTCATCATAAATACAGGGAACCAGATTTGTGAAGATCAAAAATACTTAAAAAGTAATTGGAAAATGATTAAAAACCACATTAATTGTTTTTTGTTTAAGATTCCTTATGTTTTTTTCCTTCATGGCACATTGTCTGGGCAGGCCTTTACTCAGCAGGCTTGCTGGGCAAGATACATACTTTGCCCTTGCTTAGTTGCAGCTTTCATCTGTATGGATTTTAATTTATTTTGTTTTAAGAGGGGTAATTTGCATCTCCAAGACACCTATACTTGGAAATCATGAATGCTTGGAGAGACCAGATATTGGTTTGTTTAATTTCTTTTTCCAGCCAATAACTGGGAAAATGACAGGGCAAAGAAAGACTGGCTGTAGAGTGAAGGTACAGTGCATGTCTAGGAAGTCAAGAAAAGCTGCCAGGATAATGCATTTTTAATGAGATGTGCTAGGGATGGATTAACTGTGTGTCAGCATTTGATCTTGCATTTTCTTTTCTTTAGTGTGAGACACAGCATCATTTAGCTTGCCTGGTAGAGGTCTAAAGTTTAGTTTGTGCCACGTGGAATTTTTGGGGTTGCCAAAGACCTAGGGAAGACCTGCACAGGTTTTCCATCCTTACCTTTAACCCTGATGGTTATCCTCTCTCTTGCTAGAAACCAGAAGAACTCCCAGCAGACCTGGTAGCCGAGCAGGAAGCAAGGCTGGCAGCAGGTCAAGCAGCCGCCGAGGCAGTGACGCGTCTGACTTTGACATTTCAGAAATCCAGTCTGTGTGCTCAGATATGTCAGAGACTGTTCCTGCTACAAGCAGGCCGACGCCCCGAGCAGGTTCTCGGCCAGGATCCGCCAAGCCTTCGAAAATTCCAACTCCCCAGAGAAGGCCGCTGGCCAGCAAATCGGACAAGTCCTTGAAGAGATAATATGATGGGCTCCATAAAGGTCTTATCCTTTTGCATTAAATATTTAAGTTCATAAGATGTAAAATATTATGTAGAAATTACTGTGAAATATCGCAAGAGGTGGATTTTTAATTCTGCAGATGGCCTTATTTGTGTATTTGTCTTCTTATTTTATGTGTATAATTTTTGTCAGATTCTTTTTTGTTTTGCCATATCCTGTGAGAAGGGGAAGAGTTCTAATGTAAACTAACAGTTGTACACAGTAACATGTAGAAAGTACACTAAAAATAATTGCCGAATGTACAGTGTACTGAATGTACAGTAAGTCTCTGCAACCTCAATGAAAAAGGCCTATCACTATGTCATTAGTTAACAGTAAAGGATACCTCATGATTTTTCTTTAAAAAAGAAAAAGAGAATACTGAAAGCCAAAAGACACAATTACACATTTTGAGCTAACTAAACAAACACTAAACGATCTACGTCAAACGACTAAGGAATACAAACACACTTTCACAGTACCCTTATTTATACAGCATCTCTCAGAGAACTCACAAAATTAATTAAGCACTTGCCAATAATATAATACTCCAATATCTTGCAGCGTTTCTGTGCCATTGCTTTCAATGAGGCCAGACACATTCTGGATATCTGAACTATTATTCTGTAAGAATATCAATATAAAGTGCATTCATGTAAATGTGAGGTTTTCTTTTGCTTGAGTAGATGGTAGCACTGTATCATTGAACTCATTTTGTATCAAAGCAATTTTGCTTGCAGAAAGCTCAGAAATAAACATGTCCCTTAACTTTATTTCTATTGTATTTCTTATTTCACAGGAAGGTAATTTTTTGTGTTATGTTTTAGAGCATATGCCATTTCAGATGACCAATAATTACCATAGGCTTTAATGTTATTTCCCATTATCAGCTATCTGATTTTGGTTAGCTACTGTATTTGTTTAATAAAACACTAAATTGCACATATCAGAGCATATGAAATTATATGTAATTATTGTGTGTCAACAGTTATTTTCTCCATGTTAAACTGTGTCATTTATATGCCATGTATGAAAGGCATAGAGAGTAATTGACTTGCTCTATTATAGTCAGTGAAACATTCCAGGCATTCATGGATTCATTAAAAGGATAGCTAATGGTTCTGTTTCTCTGGAAAGAAAGATGCAGCTTCAAATGGGAGTGCTGTAACATGGCTGGATACATGCTGTGGTAAGTAGTGAAAAAATCCACAGAACTTCCAAATGTCCTTTGATACTATCAGAAAGACTTGGGATTTGGATGGATAAACAAAATAATATTCAAAAGATAATTGAACCAATCAAAATCCACTTGTATCAGGATTTCCTTCAACACAGAGTTGTACAAAGGTTTGTAGAAAACCATGATCAAGCCTACCTGCCTTGGGAATCAGCACAAGTGTTACTGAAGCATCAGTCTCTGCTGCACTATTTTATCTTCCCATTTTTCACCTCTCCTGTTGCTTCTGTTCATCCAGTGATTGCTTTCTTAGAACATTAAAATAGATCAGAATTACTCTGGTGCTTTCTGAAACCCCCAACACTCTTGTATAGTTTCCAATACTTGCATGATAGCCGAAATACCTCTACTTGAAAACAGGAGAAAGGAAAAGGATAAAGTTTAGGTACTTGCATGGATAATTTGACTGAAAGAGCTGGTGGTGCCCAGTGGAATATTCTTGGTGCATTTTTTTAACCACAGGACTGATGTTCAAGGAGGTAGGGAGGACAAATCTAACTGCTTAGTTCAGTACCCACAGAAGGTAGCATTGGTACTTTAATCACCTTTTATATTGTAGTCTTAGCTCAAACATTTTTTTAATGCTTCATCAATTATGCAACTTTATGGAATTTTTGTATGACTACATTGTAACTTTATAGAAATATTAGACAGGTGACCAGCCTCTGAGAAATCCAATGCCAGCTAACACCCACAGACAAAGTAGATTACTGTGACTTGCTAGTGATTGCAAAGTGGGGGAGGATGATACTGGTAGTGAGATAGTTTGTTTATTGGCTGGAGAGAATCATCCAGTGTCAGAAACCAAATTAACAGTAAATTAAATAGGATTGAGAATTCAGTTAAAAAGCCTAAATCTGCCTCCAGATATTATACTTAATTAACTTCTTCCAAAAATTAACTGCTTTAGGTTGATACAAAGAGACATTTCAAAATTCTGTTGCCTGTGATACAAAGTTCATACTGACAAAAGTCTGAAAATAAAGAATGGATGCTCTATACTTCTGTGACCCAAGGATGAATCTGCAGAATTTCATGGAAAAGGCATATTGTGAACATACAAATGAGTGATAGGTAGCTCAGTTTTAGTGAATTATTTTTGTGAAGAAAGTAGTGGTATTCAATTTCCATCTTTTTGTAATTAAAAGAATTTCTTCTTTGTTGCCAGCATAAATGGGAGATAGAGGATCAGCCCTACAAGTACATGCCCACCTTATTCAGTTGCAAGAGTTTTTATGTAACCTCATCATTGGAGATGCATTTTTCACCCTTTTATTGCCTTCCTTTTAACAACAGGAGTTGATCAGAAACTCATCAGCCTGCTTGAGTCAACTACAACTTAGTGTGGCCTAGACTCTATACCTGTTTGTTCTGTGATTGTCCTGCACAGTGAAGGAGCAGAGGTGATGGGCTGGGAAGAAGGGTTGGACAGACTATGGCTATGGCAACCATATTGTCCAGGGAATAATGCATATTTGGCACTTGGAAAAGCTGGCTCAATTCTAGGCTCCTTTGCTTTTTAATTTTCAGCTTTCCATCTTTCTGTCTTGCTGCCTTCAAAATGGGAAAGTTTCCATAAATTTTCTGCAATTTTCAGCTGAAATCTGTGGTGATCTACTGCTACCTCCTGGCCTAAGCATGCTCAGATTCAGTTAAGGTATATTGTGAGCTTCTCACATGCTAGTGCAATAGATGGCAGTAATTCAGTCTTTGCCTCCAGCACATCCCTTTACAAAAGCATAGGAATGTGATTATATTTAATATT
>VRYO01002297.1:78239917-78253552 GCA_009812075.1 Sialia sialis
GCTTATAATTGTGAAACTACTGTAATTGTCACACCATTAACCCAGAGCTACTAAGTCCATAAATGCCCCATCTACACAGCTTTTCACATTTACACAATATCTCCAGGAATGGTAGCCTGGTTGCTTGACAAACGTTTTTTGAAGTTTTTCTGTCCAAACTTTTTCTGGTTCAATCATGTTTATTTGGATCTGGAGCTTGCTTTGTAGGTGATATAAAGCTGGGAGGAGTGGCTGATAACTCTGGAGTGTTGTGCTGCCATTCAGAGAGCCTTAAAAAACTGGAGGAATTGTGACCTGGAGCCACATTATGTTCAGCCAAGGGAAGTCCTTGTAAGTATAAAGTCCTCCACCTGGGAAGAAGTAAATCCAAGCACCAGAATATTCTGGAGTCTGATGAGATGGGAAGCAGGAAAAAAGCTAGGGCTCCTGGTAGATACATGGTTGATGCGAGCCAGCAGTGTGTCCTTTGGCACAGGTGCCCAGCAGTCTCTTGGGTTGCACCAGCAGAACTTTGCCAGTGTGTTGAGGGAGGGGAGCCCTCTGCTCTGCTCAGTCCTGGTGGGGCCAGGGGGGCCCTGTCCAATTTTGGACTTCCCCAAAACATGTGGGTAGTAGAAGGAGACGAGCAAATAACCACATGATGGAAGGATTGCAGCATTAAAATGGGAGTGAGAGACGGGGAAATGTTACCTGGTGGGGCAGAGGTGGGAGTAAAGATGGAAACTGACTCTCTCAGTGGTATCCTGTGAAAGGGGGAAAGGCAACGTGCTCAAGTTCACTGCAGGAAGAATACTTGGAGACATTGCTGTGAAGAGGGCTGAATGCTGAAAGAAATTGCCCAGACAAGTTGTGGAGTTGACAACCTTGGGACACATTAAAAGCCTGACTGATGTAGTTCTGAGTTGCATATTGTAGCTGACCATCCTCTGAGCGGGGAGCTGGGTTAAATGATTCCTAGAGGTCATTTCCAACCTCTGCAATTTTCTGATTCTGTGACTCATAACCTCATCTTACAATATGCAAATTCTAATTTTTAATGATATTGATACTTTTAGGATTTACTACTAAAGGAATATTGAGGAGCAGCAGCCAGAGATAGGGCTCCCAGGGAGCAGTTTATACAGGTAGACAAGACTTTAGACCATGAAAGAGAAGGGCAAAGAAACAAAGGGATTTGCTGAAGGCAAGCTGCAAGCCTTATGTTCCTCACTCCTTGCACAGTGCTCTGTTCACAAGTTGGTTTTTCTCTTTCCTCCCCCCACAAAAACACTCTGGATTTTGTTTCTAAGTCTGCATGGATAAAGAATGAGATATGAATGCGCAGATCTCACTTATAAATTTACCAATATAGATTATATTTCTGAAACAAGTTTGCCCTCTATTCAGCAGCTGGGGGAAACAGAGGTACATTCATTCTGTGAGAACCTCTTCAAAGGTCCATTCACAGCCATTCATGGGAAGTGCTACATTGCTGGGCATGTGTGAGAGAAAAAGCACTTGAATTGAATGCACGAGTATCTAACTGGCTGCCAGACTGTGACTGGCCTCTGTGCAGACCCCAAGTTGCACATGTTCTGCTGGGAGCAAGAATCTGCTGTAGGGACAAGCCATCCTCTTACTCCATGAGCTGCCCAGTAGATCAGGCATTGCAGAATGAAGACAAATCTGTCAAGGCTGTGGGAACTGAAAACAAGGCTTCTTGCAATACAGATCATTCATTTGGCTGGAGGACCTCCTAACTATGGCTTCTATGTACAGAGCTGTGAGCTGTAGATGTTCTGAATAGAGCTGAATGCTTTCAGGTTTGTGTAGGAAATGCTGGGCATTCAGTCTAGTTTGGGGTATAAAACTACTGGGAAGGAGAAGGAACAGTTTCAGTTTTGTGCAGTGTTCTTTTGACTTAGTCTCTATCAGCAACCCCCTTGACTCTGTTAAAATTTTGTTTTATAAGTCTGCTCAAGGGCAAAACTTGGCTTTAGCTTCCCTGCAGTGCTGTGGGATGTTATTCTCCTCTGTAATATGTGCCCACCAACTTTTGTTCCTTGGAGGTGGAAGAAGTCACAAGTCAGATTATTTTTAAGTGTGGACTCCAGTCTCACTCTATTCTCCCTTGCTTGTTGTAATAATATGTTTCCTTTTCTGTCCTTCCACCATGAAAAGCTAATCTACTTATGTTTTCCTCAAAAAATACTCTGATGGATACTGACCAATAATACAAAGCATCCATAAAGAAGGTGAAGAGGATGGGCAAAGGCAGCAGGGTATTTAGGGATGCACCAACCACTGTTCATTAAAAATATGTGAATATGCTTCAGGAGATTTGATAAACATCAATTTTGCTCGCAGAGAGCAAAAGATAAAAAGCAGCCCCCCTCCTCTTTTTCTGCAAAATGAAAGGAACTGATGTAATTGTTCTAAATCCAATACAATGAAGTGCAGTCGGAGCAGTGCCAGCAGTGTATTTCCTGCCAGTGTCTGCTCCTCCAATCAGTTTAATTATGAGCAATTGTTTGGGCTGTGCTGTGAAGAAATATTAGAGAATGGAAAAAAAGAACATGCTTTAGGTCACTATTTTGCAACTGATTCATGGTTTGGCAGAAACCATTAACTAGATTTTATGCTTTACAACACTGTAATAGTATCATTGTGGATCAACCTTGCCATATAAGCACATACAGCACAAATCCACCGTTTATTTTGACAAGGTTCTAGTTGAAGCATTTGAAAAATGCTGAAATAACATCAGCTATTGGCTAGAATTTTTGGTTAATCATGTGCCTACTCTTATCCAAGGGATCTAAGCAGGCTATGAAAAACTGGCTATTGTTAATGTCTCCTATGTTTATCTGTCATGTCAAATTTTTATAATAATTTTTCTTGTGCTTGACACACTTCTCATGTCTTGCTGCTGCATGCAGAGGCATTTTGTAATTCTAGATCAGTTCTTTTGGAGGGGCAGACTGGGGAAAGATGGTTCTTCTCTCAGCCCGCAGGATTGCTCTCCTTCTGACAGTTTTTCTTGGGATGCTGAAGACTTAATTAAGCTAACAGGATTGCTCTGGAAGCGGATTCTGATGAGCGTGTACTTTAGCTCGTCTGGAACAGTTTCAATGCAGACTAGAGAGGGTGTTTACTGGGGCAGTGCCTCTGTGCTGAATAGTCTTCATGCAGAGATCTTGCAGGACAAAACCCAAAATGCCTGTTAGTGCTGCTCGGCAGCCTGCTCAGCTGCCAGGACGGGAGCCAGCCGGGCACGGCACTCAGCTGTGGAGGGGAGGAGGTTGTCACATTGCTGAGCCTGATGCAGCCATCCCTGGTGTCATTCCTCTCCAAGCACAGAATTTTACATTTCAGACATTGTCAGATACTGTTGATCAGCAAACTAGGTAAAAAGTCCCTTGGAATACAGGAAACAAAGAATTCATAGCACTTTTGACAAGTGTTAGTTACAGGAGTTTGTGCCTAGATCTATATGACATGCTGCAAGAGCGTGCTCCCTCCAGGAATGTCATATAAACTGCCCTAATCTGTTCCTGTTCCAAGAGAAGACAAAAGATGCACTTGTTTTCATATCTGCTAATCGAAAATGTTAATTTCCCCCTCCCCCGCCACTCCTATGTGAGCTGTGTAAACTCTTTTGTTTCCTGATACCAGGACAAATCTTGGATAACTAACACATCTCTCCTTGTACTGAATAATATGGGATGAAAGCAAATAAATTGTGTAAATGCTGCAGGTGGTATTTTGGATCTCTGCCAGGTTCTGCAGTCTTGATATTAAGCATGGTTTTTAGCTGTGGCTTAAGCCTGCGAAGGTCAAGTGTTACAAGGGTCCAGCTGTTTGCAAAAATGTGGGGATCCAGCTGCAAATCATCTGTGAATTGGGCTGCTCCAATTCTGCTGTTAAAATGTGAGCAATGGTAATTTCTAGCCAGAGAGTTCTGAATTTCAGCAGAGTTCAGAAATAATAGCGAGAGGAACAGAAGTCCTGTGTTTGGATCCTGTGTGTAGTACTTTCTTACATATCTGTTGGCTTGAAGATCATTTGACAGATCATTTTTTGCCTGATGGGGTGCTGCACCTCAGTTACCTAAGCAAGTCTTAGAAAATAATTTTCCATCAGGAAGCAGTGTTCTCTGTGAAAACAAATCTTTCCCATGTAGAGATATTGCAGAAGGAGCAGTGATCTTGGTTGTTCTAGGAAACAGAGATAGGGCAAATGAATCTGCTGTTTAGAAAAGTAGGATAATTGGAGTTAAGGAGATAAGGTCATGTGATGCATTGTAGATGTTACCAGGGAAGAAGAGATTAAAATCACCCTATTCTAGGTCAATTGAATAGAATAAAACCGTGAAATACTCTTTTATTCTAGCCTCTGACATGCTAATAAATGAGGGCAGAGGTGGGTCTCATAAAGAAATTTCCATTACCACTGATGTTTTTTAGAGCTGTATTTTGTCTAAAAATAAAATCTGTTATGTTGCCAGGTTTATAACTTTCTTTTTTTTTTCTGTTGTATTCTTAGAGTTACCCAGAAGGGTGTTGTTGATTGGAGAGCATGGCTTTGACCTGCTCTGCTGCTGCCTTCTGCTGTACTCTCAGGAATGATCAAAATGAGAGGAGTGCTTACCTGGTCCTTTTGCCAGTGTCATCATACTGCTGATTGGAAGCTTTTTGTGTCAGGGGATGTCAGTCCTGACATCCTCTGCCTGTTCAGTGCTGAACCTCATCCTTCCTGGTACTGCCTCATCACCAAATTTTCACTTGTGCTAGGCTGCCTCCTCTTCTGAACAGTTTTTGGCTACATTGAAAGGTGCTGCTCCCTAACATAACCTCCATATGAAAGTTGGCATTTGTTTTATTTCTACATTTTCTCCTCCTACCCTTAAGAGCATAATTTTATTAAGAATGTCCCCTTTTCCTTAACACCAGCCTTTGTTTGTTGTGGGTCTTTGGGAGGGACCTTGTTCAACATTTTTGAAAATCCAAGAAAACTACTTCAGGTATATTACCCTTGCAGTGATTCTGGTCAGTGTGCCAAAACCTAACTCCCTTGTTTTCTGGCAGCACTCCTCCTCAGGCTATCACATTGGTCTGTCTGCTGCTTGCATTTTTTGCTACAGTTTCTATTGATTCCTCAAGTCCAGAGGTGAAATTTTTTGGTTAGTAAGCCAACTATTCAAATTACAGAGAATTCTCTGTTATTTTCACTGTTTTCTAGCAATGCCTGGAGTTAGGTATTAACACTAAGGAACATTTTGGTTTCCACATACTGTTTCCCAGTAAGATTTATATGGATTTGCATACAGCTTAATATGTAGATGAACTGTAGCATGGCAGTACTCATGCAATACCTGAGCACTGGTAGCCAGTCCCATCTGTGGCAGTGCCTGTCTGCTTGTGTCCTGGCTCCCGTGGCTCTGTGGCTTCCCTTGGCCTGCACAAGGTGCCTGCCCTGTGATCCTCCAGTGGCACTGGCTCCGTGAGTGCCCTCAGCTGAGGGACACATGTGCTTTGGATCTGCAAGTTGGTCTTTCCAGACTCTTTCCACATTGCCCCCCACAGATTCTCTTTTGTCTTATCTCAGAGCTCTTGGTCTGGCCTGCTCCCATCTTCATGCACTGCTTGTGCGCAGTGATCACAGGTAGGGTCCTTCAAAGTGGCCTCACCTTGTGGATGTTTTCCACTTCTCTGACAGTGTTACACTCGTGGTGTTATTATTTCATGACACCCTCTGATGATGTTTTAAAGTGCCTTTGATGTTTTAAAGAACCTTTATTTCATTGTAAGGTTCCTCAGTGTCAGTGGCTTTTCATGTATTCAAAGTAGACAAAACTCTTTAGAAAGACACTGATAATTCCTCTTCCCACATGTCTATTTCCTTGCAGTGCCCTCACCACAGTAATTTCACAGTTATAAGCCGCACCTGATTATAAGCCGCATTTCTTTTTATTTTTTTTTTCAAAGCAAGGATCCATGTGTAACAAAGTAATGAGTTAGAATCGCACCAGCGCGGGGTTTGGTGTCAGGTGCTCAAGTTGCAAACAGTTTTCATAGACCAGCCAAGCCTTTAAAGGCAGCCCCAGGCGCCCTCCCCGGCCGGCTCTCACTTCCAGGTTGGCATTTCACTGGGATTTGTCCATAAATAAGCCGCACCTGATGATTAGCCTCACTACTGGGGTAGGCTGGATTCTTCAGTGAAAAAGGTGCGGCTTATAACTGTGAATTTCCTGTAACTCAGGGAGTGAGGCCCTACAAGGGGTCTCTGGCACATCCATACCAGAGAAAGCAGTAGCCACCTTCATGGGCCTCCACAGGCTGGTAATTACACCCGGTCTATTTTCATAGTTAGTGAGATTTAAACTCCAGGGAGATGCCCCAGCAGAGAAGCACTGTGGCTCTGGCTGTGCCTGGCTAGCTTGAACAGACCAAAACAAAGATTAATTGACTTGATCTGACAGCATTAACTTGCCACTGAGACCTAAACTAATATCTCTGTGCAGCCTGTTGGCCTTAGAGTATATAATCAAATGTTTGCTTTCATATTCCCTCCGACACTGGCCAAGAGCAGATGCTTTGACTAACGATGTCTATATCTAGGACATCTTGCTAAGAGTCACCCTCAACACTGCTAAAATGACTATTCCACTGTATGGTACATACAGGACTTTAAATAGGATTAATGTTAAAAACCCTCTACATTATTTCAGGCTCACATTTATGACAAATTATCTGTTTTAATTTTTTTTCACCCTCAAGAACAGCTTGCATCAAGAACAGTGGCATCAGAGTCCTTTTCATGGGTTTCTCAATTTGTCTCTCCTTTCATGTTGTTGACTAGATTACAAACCCTGCATGCAGAATAGGCTTTGCACCCTAAAGTGCATACTTATAGTGTTCTAAAATCCTGTAGTTTTAGAATATTTATTTGTTGGTCAAGCTATTTTTTGCTCATAGACAAAAACATTTTAGATATCTCAAAAGCTCTTATCAGAAAATAATGTAAACCAGTAAAAACTAATTTCATTATTTTTCTAATTATAGAGCCATTTTCCACCAGTTAAACAATAACAGTACTTTGCTGAAGGAAACTTATGGTTTTGTTTTTGGGGGTTACTGGCTTTGGACTCAAAATGAACTTCTACCCTTTTCCTGATTTGTCTCATAAGAATACTCCTTTGTTTGCAACCTGCTGTGTAGCTGAAAATGAGAAAAATGTGAAGATGGAGACTTATGGAATCACTAACAGTGGGATTGGTACTATTCTTCAAAATGTAAATTTAATCCCTTTATTTTTATATCCATGCCTTCTTTCTGTATCAACTTTCATTCTTCTGCTGTGGTTGCTGTCCAAGTGGGAAAAGCATTTTAAAAATGAATTCCTATAGCTTTCAGGTGCTAGTCTTCTAAGTTAGTCCAAAATGGTTGTGTTTATCTTCTGTTATTTGAGTTGTTTCTATCCAAATATGTTGAAGGGAGTCCTATCTTGTGTGGTATGCTGTAATTGTTCCAGTTGTTGGAAATACAGTTTCCAACAAAGTGTTGATTTGTCTATCTAGATGTCACAGCTGGAAGACAATCCAGCCTTCCTGTCAGAAGTGTCTTCTACACACAGGCCTGAGAAATCTGTGCTCTACAGATTTGCCACTTTTCTCTTGGCATCCAAAGGGCTGAGATAAAATTGCCAAGATCAAGGGATGCTGCACCAAAGGAATTTATGATGGTGAGGAGTGACAAGCACTGGCAGAAGGGACTGCTCTACCCTCTCTGCCAGAATCAGATCATGGTGTTGTTGGACTGGGGATCTGAACCAACTCTCCTCTTGGGGTTAAAAAGAAAGATAGGCCTTTCTTTTAGAAGGGAATAAAAACTTTACTATACAAATTTCAGTGTCTGATCAGTAATTAAAGGCCACAACAGCAAACAGTACCTGTTTAAGTCTGCTTAGTGCCCAGCAAACAATTTGAATCTGTTCAATTTCTGTAGTAATTCTGCTGCTGTTTCTAATGCTATTGGTATAGGGAGTGATTTTCTACCTATACAGATGTTATAGATATTCTGCTAAACATTATTTAAATACTGATTTCTGGTGAAACCAACACAGGCTATTGGGAATGAGGAAGGAGGTGGGATGCTAATAGGTCTTTGGTGATCTCTATGCCATCTCTACTTTACAGAAAAAGAAGAATTCTTTGCTGTAGGAATTTAGAGGTAGATGACATAAAACTCAGCTGTCAAGCAAAAAAAAAAAAAAAAACCCAAAACCTGGAAATCTTACTTAAAAAAACCAGAAAAGGTCTCTAGTCTGTTTGAAGCAGAAAATAACCTGTCAAGAACATGCTTCAGAAAAACTGGACTTTAGAGTAAGGAGCAGGGTTAGTTGTAGAAAAGAGTAACTACTTTGAATGACCATAATGGGCAGAGAGAGTTTAAAAAGGAGGCTAAAAAATGGACTATGGGGGAAGTGGACAAAGAAGCTGGTATCTCCAACCCTCTCATGAGGCTGAAGGTCAGGAGCTGTAAAGAAGCCCAGTCAGTAAGCTTGACAGAGGTTAGCTTGACAGAAGCATCCATAGATGGTAATAAAAGGAAGCAATTAGGCCAGCTCCTCCCATGGTATTCTGGCATCTTTTCCAAGAACAACGAAGAATTTGGATGACAGGATTAAGTGCAGTGCTGCTCTGTGCTGAACCACTGAATGCTCCTGGGAAGCAGTGCTTAAGCTGGCTTGTCATCCTAGAAGATGGGCAGAAATGTTTAATTACAGGCTGCAGAGCGGCCTGACTGTTCATCCTAAGGTGTTGCTGGCATCTGTGGTTCTCCAGGCAACTTTCTTCACAGCTGGCTTCAATTTCTGTAATGAATACACTTACTGCCTTTGATGGAGCTTGTTAGCACATGTAGCACCCCTAGCAGCTATGAGGATCTCTCCCAGAGGTGGATCAGCTAATTGTGTGAGTTGTGCCTGCACAGGATAACAGCCCCCCAGCGGGCTGCGGGCCAGTGTTTCCCAGGTGCTGATGCCCATCCCTGAGGAGCACTGAAAGACTGCTAGGACATCCCCTAAACCCTCTCCTGCACAGACAGCACCGATCCCCCTTGTCCTGGTTTAGGGGACAGGTGTTGCCAGAAAAAAAGGCAGGAGCTTTTCCTAAAGTGGAGAGTGAAACCCGCCCCCCCCCCCCCAAGTTTACTATAATTTGGAATTTAAGGGGCTCTCAGGCAGAAAAGTATGGGTTCAGGAATAACAGTTCTTTACTGATGTATCTACAAGACAAGCAAGAACATCAGCTATATAAAAAAACCAAAAACAAACCAAAGAAACATCCATAAGACAGAACAAAACTCAGTCCCTCTTTCCAGTCACAGACACTCTTCTCCTCCACGTGGTCCTGGTGGGGAGCAGGGCAGGCCCCTCACAGCCGCGGCAGCACAGCAGGAGCAGGGAGGTGAGGAGGCAGGGCTGTGTCCCTGTTGAGAGAAGGGTGAAGGAAAACTTCGCTCACCGCACTTGGGTCGCGGTGCTCAGCGCTGTTCTCAGAAGCAGGAGGTGGCAGCAGTGCAGGGGCATGCAGGCAGATCCGAACCACAACGAAGAAAAAGGGAACCTCTCCCCTCTGCGTTCCAGCCGGCGAGTGACCCCAGGCAGGACCAAGCAACCAAACCCCCAATCACTCTGACTCCTCCACCTCCCCACCAGCAATCAAGCCAGCCCATCCCATTCCTCTGTCTTGAGCAATTAACAACTCCAGCACCACCCTGCTAGCTCTTTAACATGGTAATGGGAAAAATTCTCAACTTTTTTTACCAAGGGAAAGAGTAGATCCACTCCCCCCAACCCCCCAACACCCCTGTTCTCACCTCAGCTGCAGCCTGCAGAGATGGGGTTATTTCAGTAATTTTTATGACTGTGGGCACATTGGCCTCAGGGCACTGTCAGACTGGAGGAGACATGCACACCAAGTGCTGCTAGAGCAGTCTGTTCTGAGCCCTGCCAGCTACACAAGGCGTTTTAGTCTCTTTGCAACATGCTTCTTTTGCCTCTTCCTTCTGGAAAACACACATTATTTAGGGTTTTCATTCTCCTGGGCAATCTCTTATTTCTTGGATGAAATTAATTTTAATTCTTTAAAATTTCAGAGGAGACTTGGTGCTCAATGCTGTCTACAGAAAATTTCATCTTCAGCTTGCTTGACACAGATGTCTTTCACCCTGTGGGGTAGGCAACCCAAATTCAATGCAATGATTTTTTTTTTTCTTTTTCCCTTTGCTTGCTCAGTTTTGTTTTCTTTTGTTAATTTTGTTGCTGACAGGATTGTTAGGTTTAGCTGAGAATTTAAAACCTTAATTTTTGTGTCAGCCCTCTGGGTGACAGGTCAGGTGCACCTGACCTCTGGGTCAGGTGCAAGACGTGAGTGAGTTCCCCACTGCAGTGCTTCCAAATCTGGAAAATTTTTGCATGTTTTCTGTGAACTTCACGTTACTTCCCTAGAACATGGAAGAAACAGCTAATAGAAGAAGAAATTGCAAAGCTTGTAAGCAAGCCAGTTTCTAAAGTTAGGGTGGGAAGGTATGCAACCATTTAAAACCAGGAATCTAACCAGCTCCCAGAATAGTCTGGTATAAACCTATTGGTGAAGAGTCTTGATGTTAATGGAGTGCCTAATTAAGGTATCATGCTTCTCAGTCCCGCAAAGGTCTTTCCTCAGTGTCCACTAACTCACTCGTTTGCTAATTCTAAACATTCACTCAGACTCCTTATTTCTCTCCACTTAGAAATTGACTAAAACCAGAGAGCCCATAATTGAGGACAAGACCACAAAGAAAGTAGCAGAGATAAAGGCAGCATCAAGAAGAGACACATGGGTAAATGAGAAAACAGAGAAGCTTAACAGCTTTGGTGCAAAGTTGCCAGAAGTTTGACTGACAGGTAAAAGCAGCTCAAGAAACCTGCCTTTTTGATAAGGAAAATGAAGATACTTTAGGATTTGAAGTGTAGTTAATTTTTCAAATTTTTTTTTATTATAGAACTGGGCTGGTTGAGACAAAAATGCAGTCCTGGGGGGATGATGATGCTAGATTTTATGAGTCAGATTCTGCCCTGAGAAATAATTTGGTAGGCAGTCATAAGCCAAATGTAAAAAATGTGATTAGATGCTAAATTTCATGCCAAAGAGGAAAAAAATAGAGGAACTGCAAGCTGTGGATAAAGTTTTGCAAATCTCAGTACTCAAGAAAGGTAACTAAAACATTAGTCAGTGAGGACTCTGCCAGAGTCCACTAGATAATTAGACAGATTAAATAATTAAACTTCGGTCTTAAATCACATGTTACAGTATTTTCCTCTGGTTATGGTGACATTTGTTTAATTCACTTAAGTTTCTCCTCACAAAGTTAGGAAACTATTACCAGTTTCCACCAATGAATCTGGTTTCAACATACGCTTTTGTAATAAGTAATTTTGTTTGTAGTGCTTGCTCCTTAGTTTTTCTATTGTAATGTATCAAGAAGTAATTTTGTGCTCAAAAAGTAATTCCAGTTTAAAAAAAACAGATCAGCAACAGAAATAATCTCATTTTTTTAAAAACAGTTGTGCTAGAGCATTGTGTGCTTCCCTATGAATCCGCTCAAATTCACTATCAAGTCTGTATAAACTACAGTAATTTCGTGCTTATAAACTGCACCTTTTTGACTGAATTTTTGAGCCGACCCTGGAAGTGCAGCTTTTCACCCGGTGCGGCTTATAAGTGTGAAACTACTGTAGTAAGAGGTATCACTATTCTCTCAAGTCTACGCTCATATCTGGATTTGTTTCCTATGCAGAGCCATCAGATTCCTGGCATGGGAGTCTCTAATATCCTTCTCAACTATTTGGTAAGATCCCAAGTTCTATTTTCCATGGTGAAAGCCTGAAGGGGAAAAAAACCCAGTACTTAAAAACTACAAGTCCAGCAATGAGATGTAATGTCAGAGATCCTGTATAACGAGATGTCCAAAGTGACTATTTTAGTACTTAAAGTAGTGGTGAAATTTCAGATGTGATTCTGTGGATGCTTCACTCTGAGAAAAGACGTGGAACAGAGCTGGACAGAGTTCAAAAACAAAGAAATAGAAAGAGGTTTAAAAAATCATGTCCTATGAGTTGAAGGCTGTGGTGATGTTTAGTCTAGAGAAAAGAAGACTGAGGAGAGGAGTGATAACACTGTTTGTTAAAATATTTTAAATGATACTCCAAAGAGGAAGGGAATAAATGATATTACAGGGGAGGGGAAAAATACAAGAAGCAGTGTTCTTAAATAGTGGTAAAGGAAACTTCTTTTAAATTTTAGGGGAACGTAACCTGTTCTAATATTAAGGATAGCCAAGGAATGGAGGATCTTGACAGTAGATGTGAGAGGTGATGGGAGCCCATTATTAGGATTCTGTAATAAATGACTATACGTACATTCTGCTGTGTAAGTATCCAAAGTATGCCTGGAAGGATTTAGCTCAGTTTTTTAACAGCTGTGGTGAGCTGCATAGTCTCTTAAGGATAATTGAGGGTGACCATTCTTCCACCATGACATGAACAGAACTAATGAGAAAAAGAAGCTGTTGCTCATCCCACGTAGGTGGTTTTAGTCACTAAGGGCATGACACCTGGGTTTTGGTAATGCAGAAGAGGGGCTCTAAGGCTTTGAAAAGAAGGCATCTGAAGGCAGGTGTGGGCTCCAAGTAGGTTCAGCTCTGTGGGTCCTGCTACTACTTAGATGCTGCTGTTTGATGTAGAAATGACTTTGCCTTGATCCTTTCAGGATCTGCAGCGCAAGCTTTTGTCTTTTATTCTGTTCTCCAAGTGCTCTGTGTGCTAATGCCAGGGCACCCAGCTCCCATGAACTGGAGAACCCTGTTCTGTTTGTGTATATTTGCCTCCTTGCCTTTCAGCTTTCACTGACACCCTCTGGGCAGCAAAGACTGCTTGGGCCAAGTTCACTTCTTTCCAGGATCCAGCTCCCCATGGCAAATCATGCCATGGATGTTTCTCTTGAAGCAAGACACTTTCAGCACTTGATGTAGTTTTGCTGTTTAAGTTCTGTTTACAGTCTGGACAGTCCTTATGCCCCGTTGTTCCCAGAATCGCTCTTTGTATACTGTCACTTTTTGCCTTCCTTAAGAATTATCCTGAAATCCATGTGCATGGGATGGCAGCCAGAGGTTGGTGGAACTGATTTAAGATGTGAGCTTATCTGCCTCGTTAAATAACCAGAAGAAGCTGGCTGCAACTTTCCTTAAAAAAGCTCAGTCATACCAACAGCAGAAGATTAGGGTATAAATAATCCATTTGGCAGGATTAATACAAAAATACCTCTCTGTTGCTCAGCACTTGTTTTTCATCCATTTTCCTAGTTACGCTGCCTCTGGCACCACTGTGCAGTTTCTATTTTGGGCAGCTCCCCGAGTGATGGCTCTCAGGGATCGTGAGGCCGTGGGGCTTTCTTTTGGAAGTGGGGTTTTTCCTGGTATGCTGGGGGCATGGAAAGGGAATGGACACCCCACTCACCAGCCGCACTTTCAAATCACACCATCTCCAAGCAGCTCTAAGCAGATCAGTCCATCTGTCTGAAGGTGCATCCCTGGCTCTCCTCCTTCCCTAGGA
>VRYO01002297.1:78275002-78297587 GCA_009812075.1 Sialia sialis
ATGTGCTGCTTATAATCAGGTGCAGCTTATAATTGTGAAATTACTGTACTTGTGCCCAGGTGATCCAGGTCCTTGGCTGATCACTTTTACCAGTAGCTCTCCCTTTGTCTGAGCTGGGTTTGTAACTCAAACCAGATTTGCCAGTTTAACGGAGAAGGTGAACTCCTTGTAAGTGTGGGCAGCTAGTTAAGAGATGTAGAAGTAAGCTGATTAATTTAATAGTGATTAACAATCTCCACCCCACTATGGTTGGTACCTGACAAGTTTTAAGTGAGCACAGTGAAAATGAAGGTAAAGGGGCAGGAGTTATGGACCAGTTGATTTGGGAAGCAATTAAGAATTGAGAGGTAAGCTTTATCCCTGAAAATTTTTATGATAAAACTAAATTTAAAACATAGTTTACATGTTCCTGTCATATGTAATTCAGTTAGAAGCAAAGTTCACATTGTGATCCAGCATGCTTCCCATTGGTGTGTGTGCCCTGTTGTGATAAGTGAACACCCTTCATCTCTCTGCTCTAAAGCCCCACCAAATCCTAAGTGACCAAAGAGATCCTGAATATAATGTTTTATAAGAATATAATATAAATGTTTGCGAGAATGCAGTAATTTGGTTCACCTTGTGTTTTGTTTTGGTATTTTTTGGTTTGTATTTTTGTTGTTTGTTTGGATTTTTTTATGCATTCTCTACAGTATCTCTGAGAAAAAATATAACCAATGTTGTCATTGTTTAGGATGTTTGTACAGAGAATTTGGCCTTATCATAAGAATTTGTCTTTTATATCTGCCTGTTTTACTGCCTTCCAAACACTCCTGCTTCAAAACTTACTCTACTCTCCCTTCTCTGCTCTTTGTGGAGCTCCTGCTTTCTTGCACTGCCTGGGCAGGAGAATGATGCAGTAACCAGCATGGTTAGACTCCATGAATACTTTTGCCCTATTAATTCAGGGCTCAAGAATATCTTTATTATGTGTTTTATTATTTGAGGCTGTGAGGACTGTGGCTCCTAGAAAGACATGCTGCCGGGCAGGTGGGCAGAGCACGTGGAGGGAGGGGTTGAGTTCAGCATCTGGAGGATTATGTCTAACTATGTTTAGGGCCATTGACCTGGAATGCTTTTCATTTACAAGGGTAGTTCCCAATAGCGTATTTCGAGCATGCTTTCTTCAGAGGACCGTGAATGCCAAGTTGTAATAACTAAAATGAGGTCACGATATCAGGCCCAAGCTATTTGACAGCACACTTTGCAATCTCTGGAATGGATTGGATGAAAGAAACTGTTGAATCTTGTTCTGGCATGACCTATTCCCCTTTTTAAAACCAATTATTGTGGTATTATTCCACTTTAAACTCTACTGTTATATGCACATAACATTATGACAATTTGCATGTTTTTTCTGACCCACATGGTAGTGATTTTTAGATAAAACTGCTCATAGCTATATTGTGTTTAATCTTTGAGTAAAACATATGAAAATATGATTCCACTGAACATGTGTAGTTAACTTTAAAAAAAATCTGTATTCTATAGACATCTTACACACAACTTGTTTTAGCTGTATCTGAAAATCAGCAGAAGTTTCTAAACAAAAGTTAGCATTCTTGTAAACAGGTGTGATACATGCAAATAATGTGCTTGTTATGTTGATTTTTTTCACTGAATAGCAACAATCCTGGTACACAGCAGCAAGAGTGGTGGGGGAAAGAAGGATGTTCTCCAGTAGTCCGTATATTTTTATGCCAGATGTAATAAAGTCTGTTGGTCATACTCATTGAAGAGCTGCACATTATTCAGGTCCAAATTGACTGTCAGAAACAAATTCTTCCAGCTAGTTCTGGAAGTTGTTGCATTGTGAAATCACAGAATTGTTAAAAACAATCTAAAGGGTTCCTGGATATTACTTAAAATTACTTACAATTGCTTTGAAATATGAACAAAAATTTTAATGTTATTAAAACATCACAGAAAACTAACTCAAATCAGGTCTTGTCAGTATTTAATTTTGATGATGTGTAAAATGTTTAGCATAAAATTTGCTTAAAGAAAAATGATCATACCAATAGTCATACCACTGAACACATGAAATATACAAAAAGAGAGCCCTGATATTATAGTTTGGTTGGTTTGTTTTTTTTTTTTTTTCAGTTCTAAGCATACAGTTGAGGTTACTTGGAATGCTCTACTGTATTTAAATAACACATGGTGGAAGATGTAAATTTTTCACCCTTGCTTTCTGTAGTAAGCAAAATTAAATCTAACATATTCTACACTCAGCTACTGGAATGGAAATATTTTTATTCGTGGAACACGTAGAATAATCTTTATTATCTTCTGTACTATTTTTCTTTTTTCTTCTCCTACTATTTACATAAACAGCAGAAACTTAGGGCACAGTTTAGCTAAACATTAATTGTCATTAACTTATACAAAAATTGAACTGAGTACTCATGGGCTACTGCTATCTGCCCAGGAGAAATTACGTGCTTAGGGACATTGTACGATGCTGACATGAGCTCTGGACATGATTTGTGGCTTACAAAACTGCTTCTAGTAACTTGAGTGTATACATTTTCCAAGGAAACAGTCCAGATTTTCCGAATAAAAGATGCTGAGTGGAAGGACATACTGGAATGGGAGAAAAAAGTCAGGGTGTGGGAAATGTTAACTCACAGAGCAGTTGAGTAATGCCAGCTGGTCCCTGTTCCATTCCCCACTGACCTTTCTGAAAATGAACCCTGGCATGACTCACCCTGCAGTCCCAGCTCCACACCTTGTCTGCCCTCCCTCCCTTTGGGAGCTTGCAATGGCAGTCACCTTTGTTTGGTTCATTCATAACAGCAAGCTGGTGTTTGCATAAAATCTCTTTCTTTTCCTTGGGTTAGGGTAGAATTCAGCATAATGTGATGTAAAACTGCACCTCTTCAAAAAGAAGCTAATTTTTGCTCTTGTTCTGTAAAGTTCATCTTAACACTCCTTTTTACAAATTTCTTCAACTGAGTATTATCTTCTCAACTACTATCCTTTTAATAACAGTAATTTCACAATTATAAGCTGCACCTCCCAGTAGCCAGGTAGACCATGGGATTTGTCCATATATAAGCTGCACCTGAATATAAGCCGCTTTTTTTTTTTTTTTTTTTACTGTGAGGATCCATGTATAACAAAGTAACGAGTTAGTAACAGAATCGCGTCAGCGTGGGGTTTGGTGTCAGGTGCTCAAGTTGCAAACAGTTTTCATAGACCAGCCAAGCCTTTAAAGGCAGCCCCAGGCACCCTCCCCGGCCGGCTCTCACTTCCGGGTTGGCATTTCACTGGGATTTGTCCATAAATAAGACGCACCTGATGATTAGCCGCACTACTGGGGTAGGCTGGATTCTTCAATGAAAAAGGCAGCTTATAATCGTGAAATTACTGTATTTGATACCAGTTTAATGTGGTACCTGTATTACCAAGGAAAACCAGCTCAGTACCACACAACACGTGATCTACCATCTTTTTCTCATATGTCAAAGGCAATAAACAGTGATGACTGCAAGACTATTATTTATTTATCCTGAAAGAAGGTATTAGTCTCACTTCACTTCCTAGGTTTCCAGAAATCAATTTCCCAAAGACACTGCGATCAGATTCTATGTCAGAGACACGAGTTTATTGCACCAGTTTATTGCTGAACCTTGTGGACTTGATTATACTTTGAGCAGTAGCACTTGAAACTACAGAACTGGAATGAAAATTCATGCCTGTTTTCTGAACCACTCAGGATCCAGCAGACTTGGAAAGGAGTCAGAAAACCATTGAGCCATTTCAGTGAGCCATTGGGGAGCAAGGCAAACCTTGCGTCACAGAGGCACCATGCCATTTCAGGAGTCCAAAACTCCTCAAATGCAATTTCATTTCATGTCCTCCTTTCTGATTTCCCCCCCTACCTTCCTCTCATGTTTTCCATGTTTTTCTGGCCCCATCTCATATTTTAGCTCTTGAAAGGGAAGGGGGAATAATACATTTACTTAGTGGGAATTTATATGTGTTAGGCAAATGTGAAAGGGAAAATTGTTATTTCTGGAGGTGCTAGAAGTCTGATATCCTGGAGTTTTTCCAGGTGTCTGTGTTAAAAAAACCCCCTGAATCTTAGGCTTGCTTTGAGCATTTCTAATTAACTTAAATTTATTTTATTTATATAAATTTTCTATCTCTACATCAAGAATATATTTCTAGTATTGACCAGGCTATATTACAGGTGCAATATTTTGGGATGTCTGACTTTGCTTAACTTACTGTTGTTTCAGTATCTTTAATGACAGTGGTACATAGGTCATGATAAAATCTAAAATATGAATTCTTAATGAACATGGCATGAAAGTTGCTCTTGAAATGCAAACAAGAATTATTTGCTTGATATTTGCAAAGGGACACAGCAAATTGAATCGTTACATTTATAATCTGAACTGAAAAAATACTGAAGATGATCTTTGAAGTCACAAGTGAATAAGATAATTCTGGGAATAACAAATAATGAAAAAGAAAAGGATAAGAAGAAAATAATTTTAAAATAATGATAAATAAAGTTGATAGTACATTGCCTTGATGAAGTGGGACTTCATTGTTTGACACCTTTAAGCGTAAGTTAAGGAAACAACTGTAAGAAATTATTTAGGATGGGGACTATGACTTAATATTTTTTTTCCCCCTTCTTGTGATTCATTGACTTCCATGCCTTCAGCTTACCTCAAGCTATCATTTTTTTAGATATTAACAGTAATTATTGACTTTTTAATTGGCTTTCACTAACCATTTTAATAAGTAACAGAAGTGTATTTCTCTAATTGATTTGCTTTTCTGGATAAGTTAAGGAATCTCTATAGCAGTCAGGTTCAGCATTTGATGATAGGCTTAGCCTGTGGTTGGACTCCGACTGACGGGATCTAGCTTAAAACTGTTTGAATGTTTCACTTGCTTCTGGACTTTAGAGGAGACAGGGTACTGCTGCTCAAGTAGCACATCTGGTTTTGTCAGCTGAAAGCCTTCTCCAGTGTTCCTGAAAATCCACTTTACAAAGTGTCATTCTTAGAAATCATCCCAAGTTAGGGATGAAGTTATTCTCACTAAATCTGTAGCTGAATGTAAATAACTAAGCACTGTTCACTTTCCAGCATTGTGACGTTATTTGGATGCATATTTAGGCATCTTGTGAATTCACAAACATCCTAGCAGTCACTCTGAATTCTGTGCTCCGTATATCTGTTAATTCTATATTCAGTAAGAAAATTCATGACAAAAATGGAAAATATTCAGAATAATCAAATCAATGAACTTCTGTAGTTCTCTAATTTCTAGTTTTCAACAGTTTTTGTTCTGTGTCAGTTGAGCTTGACAATTTTGTTTTTTCAAAGAACATACTTACTAGAAAAGTTTGACTTATCAGAGGTATATGGCAAGCAGCTGGAATGAGTAAGACATGGCATAATTTAGAAGTCATTCCCTTCTTCAGGATTAATCTTTTGACTATTTCTCTGTCTAGAAGAGTAGCTACTATTTTCTGCTCTCTAAAGATATTGTATGTGCCCTCCCTGTGCCCTCCTCACATGTAAAGGAACTTTCCGTTACTTTACTCTCCATGTTTTTGACACAAGGCTCCAACCCTCATCACTGACTTTTTGTCTGAGGAAAAGTGTGTGATCCTTTGTAAATGAGCATTATTTCTCACAAATTTAAACCCTGGCTCTTAAAAAGATTTGGAGTACTTTCCATTTCTACCAGATGTACCACCCATGTTTAATGGGAACAGATGAAGTCATTTAAGGATGTGAGGTTGTTTTTTGATCCTTGGAACTTGGGTTATACTCTTTGCAAACATCTGAAATACCCCTGGTACATTCAAG
This sequence comes from Sialia sialis, assembly GCA_009812075.1. Lineage (NCBI taxonomy): Eukaryota > Metazoa > Chordata > Aves > Passeriformes > Turdidae > Sialia > Sialia sialis. The sequence goes on from VRYO01002297.1 coordinate 78,280,882, forward strand.
AGTCCAAATGGAATTCTGCATCACTGAAACAATCCACAGGTTATCATAACAGATGTTTTTATTTCCCCTTCTATGTCTCTTTGATAATTCACCCTGAAGGATAACCATATATTAAATAAGTTAAAACTGTGAATATATTCTGTTCCTTACCTCTTTTTCCGAACAATCTCATGTATAATAAGGTGAATTATCTTGATTGTTTTGTGAGTGAAGACTTTTGTAAGCAGAAATCTTTATGTACTGTCATGTCTCTATTAAATGTTTGATACAGTTATAAGCGTGGAAAATGGTGGTGATCGCTTCTTCAAGCCATCCTCTAGCATGAAATACAATTTTTTTGTAATTACTCTGTGATCTGCTAGAAGATCCAGTGGGAGAGAGGCTGCTTTGTTTCAGCAATATTGCAAAGGTTATACTTGACTGCTGCTGGTCATCATATGTCCCACCTTTTCATTAGACTTGGAGAAGACAAGAAACAAGGTACAGTAATTTCACAATTATAAGCCGCACGTGATTATAAACCGCACATTCGGGTAGCCGAGTATACCACGGGATCTGTCCATATATAAGCTACACCTGAATATAAGTCGCATTTTTTTTTTTTTTTTTAAGCAAGGATGTGCAACAAAGTAACGAGTTAGTAATAGAATCACGGGTTTGGTGTCAGGTGCTCAAGTTGCAAACAGTTTTCATAGACCAGCCAAGCCTTTAAAGGCAGCCCCAGGCGCCCTCCCCGGCCGGCTCTCACTTCCGGGTTGGCATTTCGCTGGGATTTGTCCATAAATAAGCCGCACCTGATGATTAGCCGCTCTACTGGGGTAGGCTGGATTCTTCAATGAAAAAGGTGCGGCTTATAATCGTGAAATTACTCTAATTGCTCTATTAATTTCCTTTCACTGTTTTCTATGGACATTTTTGTTGAGTAGGTTCCTAGATTTTTTTTTTTTTAATTCTGGTGCTGCTTTTGGATTCTGTCTTTTTAAGAAGCTCTGAAATACCAACCCTGTTGTACACTGTCCCCGTCATGCCTTTAACTTCACTTACTTCTGGTCACTCCTTTCCCTTGGAGCTCAATCCTTCATCTAGCTTGACTCTAAATTCTGCAAAAGAGCAGTCCCAGTTTCAAAGAGTGGTTCATAGTCTTACATAGGTACTTGCATGTTGATTTATTATCTTTCTAACTCTATTATGACCCCTTGCTCAGAATGAGGGCAATGACAGAATGTTCTTCTGTCACCCTGCGTGCAAGGCCATGGCTTCAGGAGGTCACATTTCTTTCTACTGACATTGAACACTCGAGTATAATCCTGAAACTCCCTGACTCTATTGAAGTCCTGAGGAGTCCCATGACTTGGATCAAATCCATTACCAAAACATCTTGATTAGAAATCTCAATACTATAACAGCACAAAACAATTTACTGTGGAAATAAAGCATGGAAAGTAAGGTGTACTTCTTGTCTTGTCTGCAGTGGCAGAGGATTAGTATTAGGCACAATTTCTTCAACTCAACCACCTGACCACTTCTTTCATGTGGGTCAAGAACAAGCAAAACAGCTCTGCCACTTCTAAGCCATGGATGTCTGGAGAGAAGGGCCACAGGAAACCCAGCAGCTCTGGGGTTGACCAATTACTTGTAAAAACTGCTGTCAGCTCTCCAATAACCCCAGAGATTCTTTTACTGTGTGGTGGCAATCCTGAGCATAAGTTGTTCTACTCTCTGATGCCTCTGCATCTGATGTCCACTGCACCCTCACCACATGGATTGGAGCCAGCTAAGAAACATTTTCACACCTAGCTGGTCAGTGACATTTTTGCGAAACTTCTGCACCTTGAAGTCCTTCAGTATTTTCTGATTACATTGACAACCACTCAGGTTTTGCCTCAGGGGAAAAAAAAAATCTTCCATGAAATTTCCATGCAGTTTCTGCTCATTGCTTGCTACTTTTGATCATTGTTTTTGCTCTGTGTTCTCTTTCTTCATCAGGAACCATTTATAAAATGACTTTTCACTCAAGCTTCAAAGTTCATCTCTTGAGCAGACTCTTACAGGAATTGCCCAATCAGCTGCTGCCTTCCCGTTCATCTGGTCTTCTGCTGGCAGTAACAATAGCGAAATATTAAATTTACAGCCTTTCCACATAGAGAATCATCTATTAATCAAGAATAAAAAGGAGCTGATATTTAAACACAATTTTAGTGTACATTGCTACCTAAAGGCTGTTTATTGATTCATTTCTTGAATGTGCCACATCAGAAGACCTAGGTTTACCTGAGGTCTGTTTCTTTTTTGTGCACTCACCAGCCATAACAGCTGGGAACAGCTGCCAGGGCATTTTGAGGCAGGACTGCATTTTCATCTTGCAACAACAATGAAACCACTGCTAAAATGAAGTACTTCTCCAGAGGTGCTTCCCAGAATGATTATTACATAACTCAAGAGGTCAAAATCAGGTATTTGGAGCTGCATCTTATCAAGCTGTTGTAAGATGATGATCTCATCACACAAGAAGTCTTGAGTGTTAGCCAGTGCAAATATATTTAAAACAACTTTTGCCTACAGCACTTCTAAATCCAGTTCTGAGCTAATCAATATGGATTCTATTAATTCACAAAAGAAGAAAATAACTCATTATGTGGTTTACAAGATACCTGAATTACAGGACAGTGGTTGAATTAGCAAGTTCCCACACACAGGGCACAAGAGTACTACAGTCTGCTACATGTAGCCTTTTATCTGTTTTCTTTTGGTGGTTTGTTTGTTTGTTTGTTTGTTTGTTTGTTTTTGTTGGGGTTTTTTGTGGGGGTTTTTTTTGGTTCTTTTTTTGTTATTGTTGTTTGCTTGTGGTTTCTTTTTGCTTTTTTGGGGGGGAAGTTGGTTTGGGTTTTTTGTTCCTTTTTTGTTCTTTTGGTTTTTTGTTTATTTTGTTTGGTTTTTTTTTTTCCTCATGGAAAATCAGAATTATTTTTTCCAGGTGAACTTTCTGTACAAGCCAACTAAATTAAAATGATATAGTGGGAATTCCGTATCTTGAGTCATGCTCAGTGTGGTACTCCGAAAATCACAGAATGGTTTAAATAGGAAGGGACCTGAATCATCTTGCTCCAACCCTCCTGCCATGGGCAGAGACACCTTCCATCAGATTGGGTCACTTAAAACCCTATCCAACCTGGCCTGGAATACTTCCAGGAATGGAGCATCCACAACTTCTCTGGGCAACCTCTCCCAGTGTCTCACTATCCTCAGACTGTAGTATTTCTTCCCAATATCTAATCTATATCTAACCTAGTATCTAGCTTACCCTCTATTAATTTAAGGTCTAAAAATAATCTAAAGGTGCCAAAGTGCCTATTGTCCAATATAGCATTGTGCAGTGAAAAAATGAGGAGCCTCTTATTTATATTTTTTGAATGGATAAAAATCTGCAATATTTATGTAAAATCTTACAAGTTGGAAAAATGTCTATTTTCCAGGTTTAGAAGTTTCTGTGCATTTTAAACACTCTTGTCTTCTGTGTTAATGATTAGTAACTGAAAATGAAATGCCCCTTTTGTAAAGATCTATTTCATTCATGACAGCTATTGGCATTATGTAATTTCATCCCAGATTTGTATAAAGACCTACTTTAAATGTTCACAGAGTAGTCTTGGCTCAGTGTTTACACAAAGAGAGTTCCAAAAGTGGACAGCCAATTTAAGTGTTTGTATCATTAGCCTGGAGTGCCTATATTAGCATCAATAAACTGTAAAGAGCTGTCACTTAAACTGTGGAAATACAGCTTTTCAATCATGCTTTTTTTAAAGCAATGGCTTAAATGACAGGGATCATGGAAACTTCTGCTTTGCAAATCCTGGGCTCCAGCTACTATTTTCCAGTTGTTGCCTCTCATGCATTAGCTCTAGTTTCTCTTTTACCAGCCCAGTCCCTGCTCACCATAACAATGCAGAATTCATTTCAGAATACTGACTATGCCACTATGGTAAACCAAAGTATTGATTATTGGAGAAATGATGGAAAATACAGAAACATTGATTTCCTTAAGGTTGTTGAATTTCTGTCCCTTCAAATACAACCTGCTCTTGCAAAGATGGTTTAAGAATGTGATGTGGTTGCTGACAGCATAATTACAGTAATTTCAGGAGTATAAGCCGCACCTTTTTCATTGAAGAATCCAGCCTACCCCAGTAGTGCGACTAATCATCAGGTGCGGCTTATCTATGGACAAATCCCGTGGTCTACCCAGCTACCGGGACGTGAGGCTTATAATTGTGAAATTACTGTAAGTAAATCTCTTGCATTGCTTGTTTTCTAATGCATAAATTCTAAGTGGTGTGATTACTATAGAACCTGTATTTATTAGCATTTCCTACTGAGGTGGTGCATCCACCCCCTTCTTGTGCTGTTGCTTTTGTATTAAATCTGGTTTTGCTGATGCCTTTGCAATGATTCTTTAAGTCCCCTTAAAACACTCATTTGTGACACCTTTGTAAAGCTTGACATTGTCTAGAATGCAACCTCATTAGGCTGTCACCTTGGTGTGCTAAACATAGCCTAATCTCTTACTAAATGTTGCCATTCCCAGGCAAACATATAATTATCAGAACCATAGGTATACATCATGTATGGGATGTCTGCTGAGGTGAAGAACTATTGCTATTTACCACAGTGAGCTTGATCCCATGAAAATTATCTGTCATACACAAGTGTAAATTGAGCTGGCTCAGCATCTACGTTTATCTCTGATCTTATTGGCTGACTTGCTACTATTTAATGGTTGATAGTAGGAGTGGATTAAAGTAAAAATAGGCACAGAATTTCATTGAAACAAACCTGAGAGCAGAAATTATGTTTGAAGCTAGCAAAAAATATTTTTAATTTTGAAACATGGAATATTCAGACCTGGAAGGAATCCACAGGGCTTAGCAAATCCCACTCTTAAGCAAACAGCCCATACTGGGATTGAACCTGGAACTTTGGCATTATTAGCATCATCCTCTCATCAACTGAGATAATCTCAGGGTCATAGATAAGGAATATCAGTGTAGCTGTCTTCAGTATCTAGAAGTGTCATTATTTTGCATGTGATCACTAGTAACAAACATGGAAGTTGATGTAACTCAATCAAATTACATGACCTGAACACTGTTGATTGGAAATTATCTAAATATGTGTATTTTTTAACCATTATGCAGAACAGTGTATGCATTTAAAAGATGCTGGTTCATGAGCAGTCTTTATTGCCCCTCCACTTCATCTGTCCCACACTGAAGGACATGGGATAGGGCCCTGTGTTGCAGCTGTGAGGAAAGAAGGAGAATTTGTGGCTGGTTACTTAGGGCTTGGGAGAATTGACCTTGGTTTCTCCAGTGTTGAGTCATGCTACCTCCATGAGTCACATCCTCAAGAGATTCCCTGCAAATACTAAATTCAAACCAATATGCACACCATGGAATTCTCAGTAAAGCTAAAACGTTTGAGTAAGGTACTTCTGAGTATTTGCACAATACTTGAGTATGCAAGTCATTACTGCAGCAGGCCTACATAATAATAATGAAATCTTTATTAATGCACATTTCCAAACTTTTCCTTTGACACAGAACAGCTATGTTCCTGTCTATTCTGTCCTTTAAAACTTCACTGAGGAAAAGAAAATGGAAAAATTAAAAATTCTTCCTGAGCAAGGAAGAACAAGGGCTACAGAATGTGATGCCTGTTTCAGGAGAAAGAAAATAGACATAGAAGAATAGATGTATAGGTTTTGAAAGGTATTTTTCTTAATCCCAGTCAGTAAAACTTGAATCTTCAATATATTTAGGTAATATCAGTGTACCTCTTGAGAGTTGCACAAGAAAAACAATTTTCGGTCTACATAGCCTTGGCTAATGTAGCTTGCTTGTAAAATAACCAGAAACCTAATTTGAAACCACAGAATCCTGAGACAAAGAAAGGCATCGAGAACTTTCACAGTGTGGGAGGAGGATGACAAAATTTTTGATTGCCTGAAGCTAGATAGGAATGTAGTGGAAGACCTCAAAATGACTAATTTGGATGCAATTTGTGCTTAGATTTCAGATTGCCTTTTCATTTAATTTCATTTTTGCATGCCCTCACAGGGCACCATACTGTTTTATGCTTTACATAAGAACATGTTTTTCCCCTCTTCAGATTCATTATCTGGAAAATAGTATCAAATGCCACTGACAAGTACACAGCAAAAAAAAATCACCATCTCAATAATTTAATGGTAGGAAAATTTTAGGGGATGAATAAACATGATGGCAACACAATGATCTACTGGGGATTGTGTTCACATCCACCATGTGCAGCATCTCTTCTACCATGACCAGGATAAAGCCTAACAAGACTTTTACTTTTATCCCATTTTTTGATGTAAGCTAAAGAATTTTTTGTGAAGCCTGGGAGATCAGTGGTAGATTTAAGTCACAAGATCTCTGTTTTATTACTGCAATTTTCCAGATTTACCTGTAGATTCAGTTAAAGGCAAAGTTTATACATATAGTGTTGTAATGTTTCTAAAGTAATTCATAGGAGATAGATTGGTTACACTAACATCAGAGTTTGTAAGTTATTCATTTTTAAGGAGCATATAATACATAGGCCATGAATGGTGGGAAATTTTTGTTATAAACAGAAATATCATCATTGTATAAACAATGGCCCAGAGGTGCTGCACTTCAAAAAATATTGATTCTGTCAGATTGAAATCCTCTTAGAGTTTACATTTGCTATTACGTACTGTGCCCATGGTATAGTTATTAAGGTTTTTCATGAACTTTTTAAGCTAAAATAGGTATTGCCTGCTCCATGGCAGCTCATTTGCAGTATTTCTTTAACATCTCTCTTCTAGAAACTCTTCTTTTAAATTGGAAAAAAAAATATAGAGAAAATACACTGATGTATGTGTTTTCAGGCAGACATATATATACGCATACATAAAAATGAATTCAGTGACAGCAATGAAACTGCACTATCATAAAGTGAAATATACACTTGTTCCATGTGGTTAGAGGGAGGATGGGAAACTATCAAAGATGTTCCTCTCAGATATCTCCAAACGGTGTCTTTTTGGGATACAATTTAGAAAGAAAAGCATCTTTTGATCTTTTTGCCGTGTCAGGGAAGGCAGACGACTACATGGTCGATTTTTAAAATTTATGTCTTATTTGCACTTAACTGAAAAGGTGAAAACCCTTTCTGTCAAGTGTGGAGGTGTTTGCTGAAACTTTGTTTGTGAGTGGGCAACACAGACATACCCTGCCTTGTTCATTCACAAAAAATGTACAGCTCTTCAGCAATCCTCCAAAGGGGCTACCTGTTAAAGCATATTGGGGCTACATTTGAACCCAGACTTGTCTCCTGGCAGAATGAACTTTGCAAACACAAGCTTTTTCACAGGCATGGGTATAAAGCACTAAGGAAACATCTCAGGGAAGAGTGGATGAGATGTCTTATCACAAAATAGATGAATTGGTCATGGATTCTGGTGTGCCCAGTGTACAAATAACCCATGGTGACTTGGAAAAGCAGCAAGATAACAAGCTGGCCCTGAAAATGGCAGTGGCAGAGGGGGTAAGGGCCTTGAGTATGAGAGCAAGGAGCCTCTGCTTGTGACTGCTGGCATCCATAAGCCACGCTGGTTTCTAATGTAAGTGCCCTTTATTCACAGAGAACTAGGGAAGCTGCACTCCCCTTTCCACTTATCAGCCTCAGACCCGTGTTAGCCAGGCACCCAGTCTGATGAAGACTAACATTTCTGTTATTTACTGAATGTTTTTCTCCATATGCATTCTTTCACAGAAGGGCAAGGCTTGTGAGACAGCTGTGATGTTTCTCCAAGAGCTTTCATGGATGTGTAGGGGCAGACATGAGGAGCATCAATCACCTAGGTACAACCTGTAAATAAATAATTAGGGAATGGCCCCGGGAGTCTTAGACACTCCTTCCCCTGGGCCAGGAAGGCTTGCACACCTCTGGGGATTCTTGAAGTTTTTGTCAAGGTGGTGAGGAACATTAGCTCTTGTTTTTACTAAAACCTCCTTACACATGAAAGTCATATGCTTGTTGTCTGGTCCTCCAGTTACTGAACACAAGGCTTCCCATTAGTCTGGACACGGCAGTCTCTGAGGCCAGGACGCAAAGTCATTCTGTCCCTTCAGCTGGAGAAGAAATGCTGAACGATGGGCAGGAGTGTATCACCAAACTATCTCTCTTCTCTCTGCCCCTCTGCTATGCAGCAGTTTGCTGATGGGCTCGGGATGGTGCTCCAGACCGGGGGAAGGGGGAAGCCTGGCCGAGCCGGGACACGTCAGGGGCGGCACTGGCGGGGCCGGGGCGCACGGGAAGCAGCGGGAGGCGGCCCCGGCCGAGTCCCGGGCTGGCCCCGGGCCGGGCAGGGCCGTGCCAGGGCTCGGGGCCGGCGGGGGCGGCGCTGCCGGCGGGGGCGGCTCCGCGGGGCCGGGGCTGCTCGGTGCAGCGGGCGCGGGGCAGAGCGCGGCACGGCAGCGAGCAGAGCCGGCGCCAGGGCGGGCATCGCGGCGCGGAGAGACGGCAAGCGGCCGCCTGCAGGTCAGCGGGGACACGGGGGACAGCGGGGACACGGGGGGCTGCGGGGACACGGGGGGCTGCGGGGCCGCATCCCTGCGGGGCTCCCCTCGCTGCGGGCGCGGGCAGGTGCACCCCTCGGGGCGGCCTCGGGCACCGTCCGCAGCCGGGCGGGGGCTGGGGGGCTGAGATAAGGAAACTTGTCCCTCCGTCTTAGCAGGGACAGTGACAGCTGGCAGTAGATTGTGTCGCCGATGCGGTTTTTTTTTTCTTTTTTTTTTTTTTTTGCAGCGTGGCCGCGGTGCGTGCAGCAGATTGGGCTAGCATTACACCTTCGCTTAGTTTATTGGGACGAGATGAAATAATTTATGTCCTGCTATGTCCTTCTGTGCCATACAAAAACCTTGCGCACTGTAACCAGCGAAGCGTTTCTGGTTAATTTCTGTTGTGGCATTGGAGTACAGACTTAACAAGAATTAGTAAAGTAGAAGGGTTCGTAATAACTGCAATTATACTTGTTGCTGTACCTGAAAGGAAAAATTTGCTCTGTGGGCCACTTCTGATGATTGCTATCTAGTTGTGTAATGCTTAGATGGACATGGTATTTACTGTGTTGAAAGCATCTGGTCTTTGAGGATTAAAAGGCTGGGAAACCAGTCCACTGGTTGATTCTCAAAGTCTTCCAGCTTTCAGGCACCTGAGAAAGCCTTGTGGATCTGTTAGAGTTAGTAAACTTACTTGAAAGTTTTCCCCCCAACCTTATTGCTTGTGGTGGTTCTTATCATATACACCACTCAAATATTTAATCACATACATAATACTGAGCTAAAGGATAAGCAAAAAAATTTCTTTGAAGAATTGTGCTAAGTAGTTTTCTTATGAAATTTAGTTTTCAGCATGAAAACGTTGACAGGATACAGCATGTTAAAGATGTGCAAAATCAAGACAAATTTCATTTGGGGATGCATAACAGGATTGTTGCAGATATGTGAGGGCATCTCTTGGTAGTTATGACTTTGAGATCTGTATCTCGTGTCACTACTATCTGAGACTCTGGATACCAAAGCTCCAGAAGAGTCTGGATTTCTGACCACCTTTGCTACTCATCTCCAGTTCAGGAGGAGATGAGTTACAAAGGTGGTCAGAGATCTAGAAAACATAATCTTCAGGAAAACAGTGAAAGAACTGGAATGTTGCGGTCTAGGGAGGGAAAACCTGATGAGAGAGATGTGATAACAATCTTTAACTGTGTAAGAGGTTGCTGCAGAGTGGTAGGAAGCAAACTCTTCTCCACATCCAGTGGAGATATGACAAGAGCCAGCTTGCTGAGCTGCTGTGGGAGAGATTAGGTTAAATTGATAGGGAAAGTCCTGTCTAATTGTACAGGTCATTGAGCATTTAATCTCCAACCAATCACCAGAAATCTTTAAGACAGATGTGATCCTGCCCTCCTGTTGTCAGAAACACTAAATGACCTCTCCAGATCCATTAAAGGTTCCAGGGGTGGCAGAGGCAACTAGGAGGCCAGCCTGTGAACTCATCCACTCTTGATGATCATGTATATCAAAGAACCAACTTTGTGTGGTGAACATGGCTCCATTTGTAATATTTCACTCAAATGTCTAACTTTTATGCTATATTTTATGGTTCTTCTCCCTTCTGCTAAAACTGCATTTACCATTGAAGTCAAGGAGCAGTGGTATGTGATGTGCTTGTGAGCATCACATCTTGGTTTGGTACCATCACATCCAGTAAATTGACTTATTGGTAAATGTTAGGAAATTTCAGCTGAGTTTTGAAGTACAGTTCTGCAAAGCATTATCACATTGTTTCTGTCAAGTCCTCAGTAATTACTGAGAGTAGAGTGTCTCAGGAAGTCCATGAGACAGAACTACTTTGGTTTAATTATTGTCTATGTGACTGTGATTATCTTTGTGGAAAGTACGCAGAATATAATTCAGTTCTTAAACATATTTTGAAATTTGTAGTTTATCCTACATTAACGAAGTTTTGCCTGGTGCAGTTATTAGCCAAACTAATTACAGAAATAGCTGACTGAAATGAGTCTGTGTGGTTTTCTTCCCTTACCTCCATGACCTAGAGGTTTTTGCTGCTTTGCTCAATATTTATTCTTTTATTGTGTTATTCATTGTATTGTTCTTATGAATTTAAATGTCAATTACGTTTAAAATTCTACCGCATTCTTGGCTTCCAGAAATTAGCTTACTGGCCAAAAAAGCATCACTTAAGTTTTTTGAACATCCTTGTTTTGTATGTGTGGGAATAGACAAGGTCTAACCTGTCTTTCTAGATTATTTTTTACTATTTTATGTCCTGTATTCTGCCCTTAGTATTTGGAGAGGCACTGAATAAAGCTGATTCAATCTTTCCAGTGTCTCTCTGTGGAAAAAGGAGACCCTTTCGGTGCTCTTAGTAATCTGTTTTATTAAGATATCTTTGTTTCTGCCTTTTTTCTCTTCTTTGAGCTGACATGACCAGAGCTGAGCCCAGTAACCCTGCTGAAGACATGATGTTCCTGAGGCACCTTCTGCTCCTTGCTTCTCAGCCGCTTTCCATCACAGCCACGGTGGCGTGGCAGGCTAGAGTGCTTGAAGTAACCAAGATGTGCCTTGTAAAATGTCTTTCATTTGTTTTTTTTCTGCTTTGTTGCTCTGGAGCCCATCAGAGTTTCTCTGAATCATCTCAAGAAGGAGTTTTCTCAGGGCACAGCAGTGGGGGCTGGACGTGCCTGGCGTGTCCCACTGCCCCGGCACAGAGCAGAGTCCCTGGGGGCACCAGGGCAGCTGCAGCCCTGCACATCTGGCACCTCCCTGGCAATGTGCTGAGGCTAGGCTGAGACCCAGCTCATGAGGCCCATGGTCAGCCTGGGCTGGGCTAGCATCACTGGCACAGGGCTGATGGCCCAGAGGGCTGACATAGGGGCTGGAGTTGTGGGATGGGCTGGTGAGGGCCTCTTGGTGCCATGATTGACACATTTCAGAGCTTCACTGATCCAAATTTTCTGTGGAAAACCCATGAAATCTATGAAATCTATCCATATGCGCAGGATGGAGTATCTGAAGTATCCAGTAATGTTTGGCTTTAGGGAGGGTGTGCCTACACAGCCCACAAGGCCAACTTTGCCATCTGTCCCAGGGTGAGAGTCACAAAGAGATTGACTCAGAGTTTAGCTCCAGCAGTTCCACAAAGCAACGTGGCCTCTAGAGCCAGTATTTCGCCATAGAGACGTGTGTGCTTGAGCACCCCGTTGTTGTGCAGCAAGGACACATTCTGTTCCTTGGCTTGCCTGTCCTGCAGCGAGTTGGGCGCAGGGTTTGCTGCCTGCTGTGCCTTCTCTGCATGGAGTGCAGTGCACCTCCTTGGGCACTCATGGTGGCAAAGCTCACACCTTTGCATTGAAGGTGGCTCCACCAGCCAGTAGCCAGTGCTGCTCATCTGGAGTAAAATTTAGGGTAAGCAGAAAATTGTCAAGAACACTGCTACATCATGGCCATACACATTGCTTTGTTGAGTAAAAGCAACCACATGATAATCAAGGCTTAACATTTTTTCCTTGTTTTTGCCCATGAAAACAGGCTGGTCCCTGCAAGGCTTCCGTGTTCCTTCATTTTTAACTGGTCTGGCTGTAGAAAAACACAATATATGGTACAAGAAAACTTTGGCCTTTGGGACGATAGAAAAAATGTCTTGAGGGACTTTTTTCCTCTCTTGGTTTCTGTGGTACTGGGGTAGTGTGAGACTTACAAAAGAAACTTTTACAAGTTACCATTAATCTGCACAGGCATTGTTTTCAAGCACTGCTGATTGATTTAGCCTTCAAGGGTAGATGTCAGGCACACTATTCATGTGATAGAAACCAGGGAGATGAGCAGTGTTGGTTATACTGAATAATACTGAGTGGAAAGGCGAGTACAAGGTAAATATATGTCAGCCTTTTGGAATTTGGTGTGATTTATATAATTTCAATGTTGATTAATTTATATAATTTATATAATTTAATTTTATGAGTGTGCTTCATGCTGTAGTAAAACAGGATTTAAATAGTGAGATGTTAGTAGCTGCTCTAAGTAAAACACACAAGCACTGGAATGAGACCCATTCTCTATAACTAAGAACATGCAAAAATTGCAGGGAAATTTGTTTGAACTTGATGCGGTGCAGCATAAAACTGTCATTCATGCCAGTGAGATTTGCATTTTTCCTTGAATTTTCTGTCTGTTCAGAACGAGCTGGTTGAATGTACTGTATTAGCACATAGGAAATTTACATTTCCACCTTGTATATTTCTACTTTAAGGCTGCTTCATAATTCAGATTTTTGTATTCCAAGATTTTTCTCTCTTCTGCGATTAGTTCTGGTAGCTTGCTGTGAAGCTCTAGTTTGAACTAATAAAGAGGGACTGGAGGCTTCTTAATAATGACAGAAATGAATGTGGCAAAATGAGCGGGTTATGGAGATCACAGAGGGTAGGACAAGGAGTTACTGGGATGAATTGCAGATCCTTTGGGGCAAGAAGGGTTGGGAAGTGGCTTCAAGGGCCCTTTGGCTGTGGGACTAGTGGTGGAGATCTGGCAGCTGACAAGGGGACAGAGGCATGAGTAGGGCTCAGGGCATTTTTAGGACAGGGAAGGTTTGGCAGAGATTTGTGGCAGCAGAATCTCTTTTATTCCCTCACACTTTCCATCCAAACCAGTCTTCTCATTGTCTTTTTTACTGTCCCATGTGGTGGGGTGCCTTTTATTGCCTCTGTAGCCATCCATTTTCACTCAGCTAGCATTTTTTCTTTCCCTCTTTGTTGCCCCCTGCCAATCCCTCACAGGCTTTGGGAAAAGGGATGGGATCTCAGGGTCACTTGTTCTGGCTGTTGGGAAGGTGATAAAGGGAGGTATGAAGAGAGGCTTGTGCAGAGGTGAAGATGTGCATGATGTGAGGGATGTCTGGCAGAGAGGTAGATCAAATCTGCCTCACATACCCTCAATGTCTGTCCTCAGAGATGGTGGTGGAGTACTGTGTACATAGGTGCCAGTCAGTGGTTCAGGATGTAGCTCTGCCATTCCTGTCTTCTTTAGCATAGGTAAAATATGCTGCAGAAGTAGACTACTTGCTTACAAGTGTGCAGGTTTGTGGGTGTAAAAAATGTTGAATGAAGAAGTGATCGTTGGGTTTTCTGAATGCTTTAATTAGGAAGTTAATGTTATCTGGGAGGACTTTAAATGTGGAATATACATAGCTGTATATGTGCTGTGCAATAAAACTTGTAGGTTATTTAAAAAATATTTTTATCTGTGGAATATGCTAGAAAAGTCCCAAGCTGTCTTTGAAAGGGAGAAATTGAGTGGTTGGAATGAAGAATGCCCCTTCTTCTCTGGTTGGAGTTTACATTAACAGTGCCATCTGATTAGCTCAGAACTTCTTAGTATATTTTAAAGACTGCTTACTCTACCCAAAGCTCTGTATTTTTTTTGCATTTGGTCCAGCTTACCAAATATAAAATATTGATTTGCACTATCCAAACTGAAAGTTCTTTTCCCTTTTGAGTAAATCTTCAGAGCCATGGTGGTGATAAAACCTGTCCTAACTTGCCTGAATTCATTTTTATCCTACATCAACAGAAAATGGAAGAATAAAAAAACAAGTTCTGAGCTCTAGTTTGAAATTAAGCCAACAATTTTTAAAGCATGCCAGCTTGAATTTTCCAAAATATGTTATAACAATCTGTACTTTCTTCATTAAGTAAAGTTAATGATTTCCAAAAGTTTTCTTTTTAGTCAGAGCTGTTTCAGCATATAAAAATGAGCCAAATTAAGGTGACTTGAAAACACATAAATGAAGAGCTTGTATGTCGACAGGAGTACATCTAGGTGTAGCCTTTAATAAACACTTGGGAAGTCTTGTTAAAAGTACCTTGTGCTTCTTTTGGTCTCAAAAGGTAATTCCAATTCTCACCCCCTTATGAGCTCCACAAGAGTTTCCAGGATCATGTATCTAGATAAATTGGTGTAGTTATATTAAGATACAACTTATAAAAGTATCAGATTATTGAGATCAGTTTAAAATTTGTGGTATAACTCTTGCTTCACTAAAGCATGCAGTCTTTTGCCAGACTAGCAGAGGAGCTGCCAGCAAGCATGATGGGATTTCTAGACTGTCAGCGTAGTGCATACATTTGAGGGAAGGTGTATGAAGTGGTACATAATTCTTTTCCTGATATTGGACACTGAGAAGGGTGAAATTATAGGTGCAATTAGAAAAGTACTGTCCTCAGTGTCCTCAAGTGTATTTTTTTTTTCTTTGACCACCTGGGACACCCTGGGTGGCTCTCTTACAGCTGTGGCCCCGCGAGACTCCTTTGGACAGATCTAAGTGAGGCTGTTTAAACCTCTTTAGTGACTGCCTTCCTTGACCAGATTAATATGTTCCTCCTTGCACTTGGGATCTGACTCTGGTTTTATACTGTTTCCCCTTTCCTCATGGCACACAGAAAATATTCCCAGTTGATTTAAAAGGCAGAAGAGAAAATAAACAATTTAAGCATAGCTGCAGTGTCCCCTGTGGAGAAGAGGAGCCAGACACATCTGTGCAATGACTTGCAGAGTGGGTGAATTACGCAGAACATGGCTTGATAGAAGTAAAAATGGACCGTGCAGAACTGTTAGTATTGTTAATTCACTCCTTTCTCAGCTGTGAGAAATGTTTCAAAAAAGCATTCTTTGGGAAGTGGCTCTGAGATTAGACTTTACACTCAAGACAAAAACCCAGGGGAAAGTTACATAATGCTGGACTTCCATTTTATCAGAGGTTTGATTACCCATAGAATGTGGACATGAGAGTCTCCAGCTCTTAAATTCTTGGACTTGATAGCACAGGATGAAGGGTCTTGGTGAGAAGCTATGTGCCCTCTTTTCCCAAGTGGAATGCTATCTGCCTATCTATCACATTCTGCTTAAAAAGTTTCCATTAGGAGGAAGCAGAACTGGGTGGGTTAAAGTGAGAGGACTTTTGAGATATACCATGACATTCTGTGTCAACTCATGGGACAGAACAGTGTGGAAAACTACAGCCAAGAACATTCAAGTTAAAGTGCAGCCCTTCAGAGCAACTTAAGTGAAACTTTATATGGAAATATAGTACCAAGTGTTAGTATGTGGAGGAGCATTTTCAAAGACAACCCTCCAAATTATTTTTCCTACTGAAAAGATATTGAAATTCTCACCTACTGAGAAAACATCATCTTTGTCTTTCAGAAGCTGTCATTTGCAGAGAAAGTGAGCATCAAATGGCAAGCCTAAGAAAACCAACCGAATAAATTATACATAAGTTTTAATAGCTCTGTCTGGAAGTTAAGAGAGAAAGAAAAATGGGGAAATAATGGCAATTAGGAGACCTGGAGGCATTTTTTCCTATTCCTGAAAAGTAAAATTGAGAATTCTTCAGGTCCAATGTAGAATGACACCAGCTATGAGAAATTGCTGCTGATAAAATATAACTAAATGCTGGCAATATATTACACTGTGAAAAATATGCCCTTGGAGTTCAATAGAAGATAAAATTATACAGAAGGTCTTTTGCTGTTTTACTACCATGGAAAATAATAAGGAGTAGGGAAGCGGGGGGAAGATTTGCTGAATAGGAATAACAGCAAATTCTTTTTAAAGGTCCTAGACAATGGAGGTTTATGTTTGTTATTCCCTGGTGAATTTGCAATGACGAGAAAGGAATGTAATTGTATGCCCCTGTGATTAAGTCCGTTTGCTGTGCAAAGGGGCCCACGTGGCCATGGCGTGCTCATGACTGGGCTGAAAAGAACATTGACAAATTTTGCCAAAAAGGGGAGGGAAGCCAGAACGCAGAAGATTTCATTAAGGAGCTCAAAAAAGAGGACAGCTGCACCTAATTTTCAGAAGCACACAGTTGTCTTCGAGGAAGCTAAACAGTACCAAGAATAAGGAGTACAGTAATTTCATGCATATAAGCCGCCCCTTTTTCATTGAAGCATCCACCCTTCCCCAGTAGTGCGGCTAATCATCAGGTGCGACTTATTTATGGACAAATCCCAGTGAAATGCCAACCTGGAAGTGTGAGCTGGCCGGGGAGGGAGCTGCCAGGGAGCTGCCGTGGAGCCG
>VRYO01002297.1:78301373-78312194 GCA_009812075.1 Sialia sialis
GTAATCTCTCAGAATAGTCTGTGGTAGGTCTTCTGGTAAATAGTATTTAACTGTTGCTCAAAAGAGGGAGAAACATGCCTGATTTATTCTGTTTCCCTGGTAGGAGCCCAAGAGGTGTGTGGGTAATGAGTGCTCGGGACTAACGACTGTTTGGGATCACTGCTGAGTGCAGCAGCAGGTCTCATGCCTGGGGGCCAGATGGCTCTCTAACCCTTGTGCTGAAGATTTCTTCATGGGTATAGAGTGGGAGGAAAGAATTTGCCTTCTTCCCATGAATAAGCTGGCAAGATGGAACAGGATGCAGCCTTCCACCCCCACTCCATCCTTTTAGTGCCAGGTGTAGGGAATTGCCTGCAATGGCAGATAAAAAATTTTCTGCAGTTTAGAACACTGATCTTTCTAAGAACTTCCAAGTGCAGAACAAACTTGCATGGCCCTATTATTGTAAAACTAAACAACTCTCAATCTTGAAGGAAGTTCTCCTCACAATATCCTGGACATTTAGGGTTGCACTCCCACTTGACTTTTCCAGCCCCAAGACGATACTGACCGGGATTGCATGCACTTTTGCACCCTCACTCCCCATACCCCAGGAGTCCTCCAGAGTCCTTCAGACATCTGACCTTCCTCTAGGTTCTCTCTTAGTGATCTGTAGCAATGCTGACACTCCCACAAGGAGCTAAATTAGGCAATTCTTTAAATAATCAGGTTTATTAGCAGATACTGAAGGATAGCAAAAAAAAGCAGAACTTCCTAGATCATCCAGAATAATAATTTTCATCAGTTTATTCTATGTAGGTTGCTTCAGCAATGTTTTCTTTTGTCTTACTATTTGATAGATAACCACCTCAATATGCACTGTTTCTCCAAGACTGGGACAAAATAGAGCAGAACATTTGGATATGTGAAGTTGTATTGGGTTTGCGTGGCCAGATTTTGGTGGGGGGTCTGTGGTGGCTTATCTGAGAAGCTGCCAGAAGCTGTGGCTAAAGAGTCAATGCCAGCCAGATCCAAGATGGGTCTGCAGTTGCTGTTGGCCAGGGCTGAGCCCATCACTGCTGGGGGTAGTGCCTCTGGATCATGCAGTTAAGAAGGGAAAAACCTGAGAAATGTCAACTGCAGCCAGAGAGAGGAATGAGAAGATGTGAGAGGAACAGCTCTGCAGACAGCAGGGGCAGTGCAGGAGGGTCACGAGGTGCTCCAGGTGCCAGAGAAGAGATTCCCCTGTGGCCCATGGTGAAGACCATGGTGAGGTAGCTGTGCTCCTGCAGCCCATGCAGGACGTGAGTGCGCAGATCCATCCTCCTGGAGGACCCCACTCTGGAGCATCCACATCTGGTGGGTGCCTAAAGAAGGCTGTGACCTCTGTGGGAAGCCTGCACTGGAGCAAGCTCCTGGCAGGACTTGTGTCCCCACAAGGGACCCACACTGGAGCAGTTCATGAAGAATTTTAGTACATGCAAAGGACTCAACTTGAAGGCATTTGTATCCCATGGGAGGGACTCCATGCCAGAGCATGGGAGGGTTCCCCTGAAGAGCAACAGAGAAAACATGATAAACTGATTGCAGCCTCCATTCCCCATCCCCCTGTGCTACTGGGAGAAGGAAGTAGAGAATTTGTGACAAAAGTTGAGGCTGGAAAGAAGGAGTGTAGGGAAGGTGTTTTCAAGATACACCTTGATTTGACTAGTGATAAAATAATTTTTCCCCAAGTAGAATCTGTTTTCACTGTGATGGCAACTGTTAATGATCTCCCCCTGACCTCATCTCAACTCATGAACTCTTTGTTGTATTTTCTTTCTTCCTTCCATCTCAGGTGGGAGTCATAGAGCAGCTTTGGTGGGCACCTGGCCTCCAGCTGGGGTCATCCTACCACAGAAGTACAACACTTTTAAGTAGAAGTAGGGAATTAATCTGGGATCTTATGATAACAAACATGCTGAAGTGAAAAACAGTTTCCTGTTGAGATACCTACCTGGGACGCTGGGAAATAATGGTGTTTTTTCTATGTGAGAAAGTGATTTATAGCATCCAGGGAGAATTTCTATGGTATCTGGCTTACTTCATATTTTTTCCTAATGCTATTTACTTTTGTGAAACAAAGGTGAAAGCAGAGAAATATACAGGAATCTTCTGCAGGAGGAATACCCAGGGACAGGGTTGTATAATGCAGGCTTGCTGCCCATCCTGCATCTTTGCAAAGCCTTCTTGACGTGGCTTGTCCATTCATTTGTTGCTCAGCTCTGCAGCTGCTTTGTCCTTAGCTGCTTGGTGGACTGAATAAAACCATATGGTAGGACTAGGAAGGAATTTTATACTTTATAGAAGTAATAGAAATAATTGTCTCATATAATGGGTTGTAAGAGTCATCACAGTGCAAAGAAAGTGAGCTGGATTACTTGCTGGAATATCTTTTGTCTTTTTGCAGGTGTAAAGCAGCTGGGTGTGGAAGTTCTGCATGGTTTTAATTTTTGCTTGGGATCATACCAATCTGGGAATGCGAGTATTTCTCAAAGTACCAAAATTTGGATATACTTGAAACAGCAAATGTTTGTTTTCGTCTTTGAGCATGCATGTGCTAAAGTTCTTTTTTCTTCCCTCAAAAAACTGTTTAAAATCTTAAGGATTTGATTTATCCCCACTGAATAGAAATGTAATTATTTCGAAGTTTTACTAGTTCAGGTCCTAAATTCCTCTAGAATTTATACTATTTTCATTCTTTCAGGCATCACAGCCTCCTTTGAGCGGGTTGTCAATATTTTCAGTGAAAACAGGATAAGTAAACAGAACCCTATCATTTAAAAACCGTAGAATTGAAAAACCTAAAGATTCTTTTTATCTATGCATCTTACATGATTGTTATTGATTTGATTTCAATGAGTTTGTGTATTGTATTGTATATTTAAAATACTGATATATAATCAAATGTTTTAGAGGGCAGTCTACTTCATGATACCTTTACATAAAGTACATTTAAATGGATAAACATCCATTCATTCTATAGTGTAAAACAATGACATTAGGTTTTGAGCTTGAACAGATAGTTTAATTATCCTTTCCTGCGGCTATGGATTATTTTATTTTTTTAAAGATTACTGTGAATTGCCTTTAATTGAATTTTTCCAAAAATTATGGAAAAAAAGAAGGGACTGTTAAAGAATTGCAAAGGGCTAGGTTTTCAAATGAAGTTTTCCAAAGCATGCATGCACAGAATTATTCTTATCCTCTCGAGCCTTTGATATTACTTACACTAAAACTAAGAATAGCATTAAGTATAATTTGTGGAAAAAGACAATGAATTACATGAATGGGGTTGCTTCTGGAATCCAAACCTGTATGGGGGATAAAGAGAAGACAGGAATAGAAGAAAAAGATAAGACTGAAAAATATAATTTCTATTTCTGATTCTGGTCCTTAATTGAAGGAACAAACTGAGATTCCAGACTTATTCTTTCCTTTACAAAGTAAACTTATTTTAAATCCCCTCCTGTGTATTTTTTACTGCATCTCTCTTGTTTTCATGGCAAATGTTGCAGTCATCACATTGCAAATAACAGCTAAGCCAACCTTACCCTCCCTTTTTGAAAGTGGAAAACTAAAATAAAAAGATGAAAAGAAAATAATTGTAATGGGAAAAAAAGTGGATGAGGAACTATTAGCAGAAATGTGTGTCTGATGCATGAGGACCTAGTTGGATCTGGTCGCAGTTGCAATGTTTAGGTCCTCAGCTGTCTTGCTTTTCTGAGAACTTGGAGACCACAGTAGTAACTGATGAGCAGTTCTGTGCATCTCTTGTCAAACAGGCATAATCCAAAAGTAGTCTTTCGATTGCATTAGGAGTTCTGACTTGGATTGATTCCATTTCTGCATTGCCTTTATGACTCTTTTATCAACACTCATTGTTAGAGATTGTTGTACCTTTCTCTTAGACTTAAAGTGATTTCTATAGTGGTTTCATTGCTAAATGATATATAATTTTATGTAATTATATATAATTACTTTATATAATTTCTAGTTGTTTCATTATGTGTCCCAATGATTGTTTCTCTTGTCACTGGCCCAACTGAACTCTAAATTCCTTAGTGCAAACAAAATGTTCTCCCAAACTATTGTACCAGGTGGTAAATTCCATTAAAATTTTTCTCTGTCCCTGTTTGGTAACATGGGTACTTATACATGTGCACAGTCAAAATTTGAACGTTAGCATTTTTTGTAGGAGTTGGTTGAAACATTTCTTATGCAGACTCCTATTATCAAATGCAAGGTTACTTTCAACTGTACCATGTAAGTGTCAGATTTTATCCAATTGATTAGGTGCTTTGTTTTTCTTGGGTCTGTCCAAGGAAGGAAAGTTCTGTGGAATCTCAAGATGCTTGATAAGAGAGAAATCACAGCCCAGGCTTTTCACAGGCAGGATTAAATCATGGTTTCCAGGGAGATTTCAAATTCATTTGTTACAGCCAGAAAGCTGAGCTGCCAAGTGTGGTTACTTCCTTAAGTTGCCCATCCCATAGTGTTTCCCAGTCAGTTGTGTATCAGTCTGGTAGCTCAAATGCTGTGGTGAGCATTCTTTGTCTTTAACCTATAATAACTAATTGCTGGCTCCTGGCACAGCATCCTCTTGGAGTGGGAATAAATCCAACAAAGTGGCAGAAGAAATTGGATTTAAAAATACAAGTCTACTGTGACTTCAGATGTTGGAGCATGAATGCAAGCTGTCGGTGCTGTAGACTGGAGGAACATGTGGGTTTGTGTGCTTTACTGAATCATATGAAAAATAAACAGCCAGCCCATCTCATTTGAGAGGATTATTTGCTCTCAAAAATATGTATTGTTTTACTTGGGTTATAGTATGTATCAGCTGCTTATTTTAGTCTTCAGTGTGCAGCATGGACCTTGGTATAAAGCCTTTATACAATTGATACAAAACCTTTTCAAAATCTACTGAAAAGATGATGAATTCTTTAATCCTCTCTGCATCTTTATATAATCTGCATAATACTTTATATCAAAGCTACCAATATGAAGTGTAATCTGAGCATGTAGTACTAATGAGTTTGTTTTGTTTATTTGAATACCTCTAATAATAGGAATTGTAATCATGTTGGAGAATGATTGCATTTAAACTACTGAGCCGCTGTATTTTTTTCTTACCTATCGCTAAAATGACTTCTGGAGTGAAGATTGAAGTTGTTTGCTTTATCAGTAGTTTTGGCAGTGCTCTCTTGACTGTTAAGTCCAGTATTTTTAATGAGGAAATTTAAATTGTGTCTGTGGCACAAATAATTGAAATATCAAATATCATCTTGAAATAGTAGAAATAGTAGAAATAGTAAAAATTGCTGAGTTTTGAGGGAGAAAATACAAAATAACATTTGAACAGCAAAACAGACCATGCTAATGTGTACTTGAGGGATGACAGATGTATATGCAGAGGCAGGTGAGATTGATTTCTGAAAATGCAGGTGAGATGTGATGCTACTGTTTTTCTGAGGTCTCCTTTATTCATTCACATTCTTCACATGCTTGGACATTCAGCTAACTCAGTTGCTTTGCCATCAGCTCTGCACAGATCTCGTTGCTGCAGCTGTGGACAAGAGCAAGAGGTCTTGTCTTCAATCCTTCTCAATTTTTCATGTGTTTCTCCAGCTCCATTGGAGATCTCTGTTTTTTAATTTGTCTGCTAGGTAGGCTTTAGATTCATAGATGGAAAGAAAACAAAATTACTCCTCTTAACCTTGCTTGCTGTTGTTAAAAGAAAGATAGCAGAGGTGGTGGAAATGGGTCGGGTGGCCCAAGCAATGCCTGCACTAGGCTTTTTTTTTCAAGGTACTCTAGACATTGCTTTCTGATTTCAATAATCAGGCATTTCAAAAAATACCGGAAATTGTGCACAATGTGTACAGTAATTTCACGATTATAAGCCACACCTGATTATAAGCCACACATCCAGGTAGCCGGGCAGACCACGGGATTTGCCCATATATAAGCCGCACCTGAATATAAGCCGCACTTTATTTATTTATTTTTTTAAGCGAGGATCCATGTGCGACAAAGTAACGAGCTAGTAACAGAATGGCGCCAGCGCGGGGTTTGGTGTCAGGTGCTCAAGTTGCAAACAGTTTTCATAGACCAGCCAAGCCTTTAAAGGCAGCCCCAGGCACCCTCCCCGGCCGGCTCTCCCTTCCGGGTTGGCATTTCACTGGGATTTGTCCATAAATAAGCCACACCTGATGATTAGCCGCACTACTGGGGTAGGCGTAGGCTGGATTCTTCCATGAAAAAGGTGCAGCTTATAATCCTGAAATAACTGTACTTTGTATTGCCATGTATTCATATATAGACCTAGTACAGCTAAGAATTAGCCAGAATGGAACCATTTTATAATGGCTTTTTATCCTTGTTGCACTAATACTTGCTATTAAAAATTCAACTTAAACACATAATTTTCTTTCTTGACCCCTCTTAATAAAACCACATCTTTAATCATATATTTAATGTTGTAGAAAACTCCTGGCATGAATGCAGTTATACTGCTGATTTTGCCAAAATATTTTGTTCCAACACAGAAATAGAAAGAAATGGTATGAGTGATACTGATGTACTTGTCACTTCTGGAGATTTTATCTATTTATTGGCAATCTTACATTTATGTGCAGATGCGTATGTGTAAACCAAGCCCAAACTAATTATATCTTTACAGCCTCACCCTTCCCAGGAAATGCTGTTATTTTAAATATTTGCAAGTATAACAACCTCATCACTTGTGCCCACCAAGAAAAACAAATGAATCAGAACAATATGAGGAAAACATGAATGCAGAATGGGACTGAAATCCAAATGGAAATAAATACAGATTCAGACTAATTACTTCATGAAAGAAACTGACTTAGAATAGCCTGATAGACTTTTTGAATGCATAGGACTGGTAGTATTAGGTAGAGATAGAAATAAATAGTTAAATGCAAATTGACCTAACATTTTATTTGCAAATCCCATTAATTCTGAAAATGGAGGGAGCAAATATGAAAAGGTGGTGATGCAATATTGCATTACTTTCCCACACTCCCTAATGCATATTTATCAGGATTTTCAGAATTTCTTTTTCTTGCTGTGCAGTTCCTGTAGTACTGGATAAATGTTGAACATGCAAAGAATCTGCTGTATGTCCTTTCAGTCATTATTGTTGTTAATGTCTTCATACTTGTTCCTTTGTATGCCAAACTTAATGATCTCTAGTTGAATTATGAGATGTTTATGCAGTGATGCAATATGAGAGAAGTGTTAACTTACACTTGGAAAGCTAGCTAATATATATAACCTTTGGTCTGGTTATTTTCTCAGAATGCTGGAAAAGGTTAAAACCATACCCTTCCTGATTTTCTTCTTGGGCAGTAACTAGCAGTGGGTAGAAGTGAAGGAGGAAATTCTTCCTTTCAGTGTAGTTCTTCAGCAAGAAATCTTCCTGCAGCAGAGAAGCTTGGGTTTTCAGAGAAAAGAAATCTCTCTCTATGAATTTGAATAGTGACAAAATTGTGCTGAAGGGCAAGTATTTTTGATTCTATAAGATTACAAATCGATCTAAATGGAAAGTTTACTTAGAGAATATTCATGGAAAGAATAAAATTATATATTTGTCTGGGCACTAGAAAAATTGCTGTGGAAAGACTGCACCAAGAAAGTGCCCTTTGAGATACAGAAGGTGCTGCTTTTAGACATCGTAAATGCAAGGTGGAAATACTGCTTAACCTGCTTAGATGCATAAGTTTTCTACTGAAAACTTAAATTGGATTTGAAGTTATTCTGCTGTGTATGCAGAGGAGATGTGTGTGCAGCAAAGCTGTTCTAGGAATTGCATGCCTTTGCCATCTGTAACACACAGTCTTGAATTAATTCAAAAATCAAGTAGAGGCTGTTGGTTTCAGTAATGGCCGTACCACAGTTCCACTGTATAGGAAACCTGAGTTCCATTCCCTTCCCACTCAGGAGAGTTCAGTGGCCCTGTTGGTGCAAATTCTGCTGCACAGCAAAATTGCACTGCTCAGAAGAAAGCAAGAAATAAGTTGCAGGAGCTGTCCAATTGGTTAAGGGTGCCTAAAATTCATTGAGTTTTCCTCCTGTGCACAAGAAAGAGTGGACGTGCATGGGGGAGGCTATCACCATGCCCTCAGAGGGTATGGGCTGATGCAGCCCGGTTTTATTGTACACCTTTCTCTCCTGGCTTTGCTGAAGATTGAAATAATTCTTTGTGAGCTCTACGCTGGAGAACAGGGTCTTACACTCCTAATCCATTGATTTAAGATCTGATGTTTAGTCCCACTCCTAGGACCTTACCTTTTTTGTACTCTCAGATGCAGAGACATTTACCTGAGTCTTGATGCAAATCACTCAGAAATGTTGTGTGTGTGTTGCAGCCACTCATTCTGGGAGCTCAGGGCAGAAGCTTTACATAAGTTGTTTGTTTTCCCTCTGTCTGAGATAGGCAGTTTTTCCTCAGAGAACTGTTTCCATTCACTCTAACATCCTTTCTGCTATCAAACTGGCATGTAAAATATCACAATGTAAAGGATACAGTGGAAAGAACGGCCATAATGAGTCACACAAAAGGTGGACCCAACCCGGTATCCTGTCTCAGTTAATACCTCATTAAATCTTGTGACTTCAATTTAAACGTTTTTTTAGAGTTGGGAGATAGCCAAAGGTTTGCTCCTGCCATCCTAAACATGACCAGAGTTACAAAGCCTGGGGTTGGTGGCAGGAGTCTGTCCTTTTTAAAGTTGAAAAAGTAAACAGCTATGAGGATGCCCTGAAAAATACAGGAACACATGTGCTATTTCTCCACTAATGCGCCCTCAGTCTGCCACCTTTTATTGAGCTGGATGCAACATCTGTGTATTTACTTAGTAACCATGTATGAATTTCTCCTACATCAACTTCCATATATTAAAAGGGGTTTGGTATAACTGAGAAGAGGGAAAGCAGGTGTATGTGTACTCCTGGTTACTTCTGTTAAAAGCACCAGCTAATCACTAGGGATAATCTGGAAAAAGACAGAGGTCAAAAGTTTCAATTAAAATATTAATTCCAGGATCAGGTGGTGTTTCTGTAAGTTTGTTGACAAGATATAGCAGCTGGGTCTCTGGAGTTGTTGGTTTGTCATCTCTTTTGACTGTTGAAAGTGCAGTGCTACAATATTATTTCCTTTCTAGCAACTGAGCATTGGAATCCTCATTATCTGGTTGCTTAAGCTTTGGTTTTATCCTTTTAATTTTTAGGTCAGTTTTGGCCTACTAAGTGTTTATTTTGGTTTATACTTAAAATGAAGTCTTCAAGTACAGGCGTTGTTGAAAATGAAATAGAGGATTCTCACAAATGGAAAAGACTGTCAAGAGAATACAGTTTGATTCTGTGAATCAGATAAACTTGATTTGACAATTGTTTACAGAGCACATTCAGTTCACGTTCAAGGCAGTGTGTTGTTAAAATAATTCTTTAAAATTTAGTGTGCTCTTTTAATTCCATTAAAAATTTTTATTTATGGTAGCTGCCCCTGTACTCACTTTTTAGTGAAGACTGATAGCAGTGAAGTCACTAAAGTTGCTTGATTTCTATTTTCCTTTAACATAAATTAAATGTTACATAAATATCCATTTAGACAATCATAGAGGTGACAAACAGCAAAACTTAGTCAATGTTCTATTTTGTAATTAGTTAATGTGCTATTTTGTTCAATCTTCTTTTCCAAAACTATTCCTTATATTTTTTTTATTTCTTTTGAGTTGTTGGTAGGAATACTCAAAAGGATTTTACAGTTATTTTGGTGCTTTTTTATATGTATATCAGCTCTCTGTACTATGGTCTATCTGGGCTTTTTTTCAGTTATAGGCTGACATTTTTCTGATATTCTAATAGCTTGCAGTTTTCCTTTAGTCACCTGCTGTCCAAATTCCCACAAAGATTTAATTTCACATGTTATTCTTTGATATTGCTCAGTTTGGTCTCATGAGAGACATGTTTTACCCTACAGTAAACATTTGCCACGGAAAAGGCTGGAAGAGATTTTAGATGATCGATTATACAAACCTCCAACAAACCAAATAATCTGTATAAATTGTCTACCTCTACTAAGGTAATATTCTTTCATGTCTTACAAGCCTAATATTATACACAGTTTAATAGAGTTCATTTTTCAAATAGCTGAAATAAAAAAAAACCTGCCATTTAATTTGTTTGAATGAAGGTGATATCCCAGTATTTGTGTAGCAGAACTGGAAAAATGGATCTTATGTTCTATCCCATAGAGCCTAAGGTGTGTCTGATTTCTTATCCATTCTGACACAAGGTAATATGAATGATAAAATATGACTCTAACTTGCAATTACCTGTAATCCAAAGGAGAGATTTATTAACACAAGAATTACAGTTTTGCTTTATTAACTTTGGGTAATTACATTAGGTGGGAGTAACATTTCCTGGAAGTTTACTGCTCTGCAGTGAAATGAATTCACCCTGAAAATTGCGTTTTACATGGAAGGATGAAATGAGAGAGTACAAAAGAGATTCTGTATGCTTTCTTCCACAGTGTTGAAGTCAATGAATCTCTAATATAGTACTTCAAAAATGTATCTTTTACCACTATGATCCTCTTTTTTTCAGTAAACATACTGAATAAATATTTCTTAATTAAAATAAATTGTCAAATAATATAGTTAACAGCATTATGAGACCAAAATTGTATGTTTGCTTGACAGGGGGTTGTATTTCATAAACCATGATAGAAAAGGAGACATAAACAGAGGAAAAAAAATGTTGAAGATGTAT
>VRYO01002297.1:78313194-78338736 GCA_009812075.1 Sialia sialis
GCAGGGCTAGGCTCTGCTGGGGAGGGGCTGGGGCTTGCTGAGACCCTGACTGCTGGTGTCTGGCTCAGTCCTGAGGTGGAGAAGTGGGAATTGTCCCAGACTCTCTGAAGTATCCAGGTGTGTGGGTTGAAGTAGCCCCTCCCCACCAGTACCTGATACATAAACACTCACCATATTTTGGATCTTTTGGTAATGCCTTTTTTGATAATGGCTGCAGAGTGGGATGGCGGAATAGTGGTTGAACAAGTGTGACTAGGAGTATAATCTACTTGTGAATGTGCCCAGTCAGAGAGGTGATGCACCTCGGTGAAAAATGAGCTGCTGCAAAAAGCCTGGTGTGTGTTGTTGAATTTAGAATCTCAGTTTTGGCCTTACATGCCTGATTGACACTTGAGTCAATGATTCATTGTAAGGTGGCCACAACTGGTCTTAGATTTGATTCTGTTCCTCAGACAGAGTTTTTAAACTGTAGAAGCGTAAATGTTTTTTTTTAATATAATAATACTGTATTTTTTTTCATTTTCTCCATCTAGTTTTGTATCAAGACCTTGAGAATAAAATACACATGGCACAGATGGTAACATTTTTTCAGACGCTGTTAGTTCTACTGCTTCATGATTATATCTTAACTGAAGATGGTGAAACAAGAGCAAGTAGGTCTTAATTTTTGCATTCCAGATATGTGCAACTTCAAAGCATGCCTCAAATTTTTAGTATCCATTTTGGTGTTCACATGTACCCTTCTGTTGATGGTGATTTTAATGCAAAATAATTTTCCTGATGAAAATCTGGTAATATATGAAAAATAGCTTAAATGTCTTATTTCTTCATTGGGAAGGGAATGCCTTATTTGTGTCTTAGAAATGCCCATGGGGGCAGATGGAACTGTAAAGCTCCAGTCTTGTTTTAAAATTGAGTCCTGAGTATTTGTATTTTCATTGCTTCAGAAGTCATGTTCTCAATGGCTTAGTTATATGAGAAAATAGGTAAGGAAGAATAAAGGTTCTGTGAGAGGAAGCCAACTCCAGTTCTGGGACATACCTTTTTGCACATTCTTCAAAATTAGCATCTCAAACCCCACCAGACCATTTTTATACTTTAAATCTGGTTTATAGAAAAGAAAACATTAAAGCTAAGTAGTTTTCTTAAAGACAAAGTGAATAAAAAGAGTATAGAAGACTTTCCTTTAGCCACAGTGATACTTCCAGGGTAGATATTTTTCCTCCAGTTTTGCTTTCAATCCAGCAATTTTCAGTATTTTGCAACAAACTCCATAAAATTCCTTTTGGTCTTTAGGAAGACTTTATATTTTCAGTGTTCCTGCTCTAGCGGTATCCATCAAAATGAACACTGTGCTTTTAGCAGAGTCTAATGATAATTAGTCCCTCCCAACTGAAATGACTCTGAGATTCATATCCCTGAACCACTGAGTGATGCCCTGTGCTCCTTCTCCCAGTGCCTTTACTCTTCATCACCATCTGCATTGTAAGAGCGTTTCTCCAGCAGATTGTGCTCACTTGCTTTCGAGGAAGGTGAAATCTTGTCTTGACCAGAGGTGTCCATTTCAGGGTAAGGTAAAGCTCTCCTTCCTGTGGTGGAGCTGCAGACTTTCAGAAAACAAAAGGGTAGTAAGCCCCACAACCTCATGTGCCATGAGACCCAAATAATCCATCCTGCTTTTGGCCATGTCCTTGGCAGCTTGTGCGTCTTTCACAGCCAATGGAAGGCGCTTCCCTCGTTTAGAAAGTTATTCCTTCCATCTCAGAACGGGCATGTAACATAGATATGACTTCCCTATGGAAATGCTTTTGTCTGTCCGTGGCCTGTAGCTGGCAATTTAGTCTAAAAGCTTGGTTTATGACTACAGCTAGGAGAGCTGAATCCATGCCTAAGTCATCATGCAATTACACTCTAGTTATTAAATGCTTATGTGATTCTGTATTCTGGAGGTGGAGCTCATTCACTGAATACTTTTCTTCTGTACAAATCAGAATATGCTACCAGCAACATTTAATTGAGACAGGATTTTATAATACTAGTTCCGTAAACGCCGTGTAGCAGTGTCCAAACTCAATTAAAATTTATTTGTAAAAGGATTCTGTAGTATTCAGGATATAGCCTTCCTCTGCAGTGTGATTTGGTTGCTAACAAACAGGAGTTTTTATGTTTATTGTCTCTGCAGATGAGATATGAAAAAACTCAATATGTATTCCTCTGTGTTTGTTGAATGGGATGCAATTGCCAGCTAAGGAAGAGAATTCCAAAATTTTTCATAGTTGTTTCTGGTGCTAATGTAAAAACCAGAAAATGTTGTGGCTTTCAGATACCAAGTTGGATTTGTGTACCTTACATTCTTACACACAAGTTGGCCCTGATGAACTCTGCTATTTATTTTCAGCTGCAATGTATCTGTCAATATAGATCCTAATATAAAGACAAATTGATAGGAAAAACATTTACTGTGGAGGATGAAAGTGGAAGGGTTCATTAAAATATTTGTATGATTTTTTCTTTTAGGTTGCAGAACTGCTCCGGCAGATTTAGTTTTTATCTTGGATGGCTCTTACAGTGTTGGCCCAGAAAACTTTGAAATTATCAAAAGTTGGCTTGTTAATATTACAAGAAATTTTGACATAGGGCCGAAATTTATTCAAGTTGGAGTTGTCCAGTACAGTGATTACCCTGTACTTGAAATTCCCCTCGGAACTCATGAGTCCACTGAGAACCTCATCAGGGAAATGGAGTCCATACACTATCTGGGAGGAAATACAAGAACAGGAAGAGCTATTCAATTTGCCTTTGACCATCTTTTTGCAAAATCTTCACGATTTTTAACAAAAATAGCAGTTGTTCTCACTGATGGAAAGTCCCAAGATGAAGTCAAATATGTAGCAGCAGAAGCAAGGAAAAATAAGATCACTTTGTTTGCAATTGGTGTTGGCTCAGAAATTGAGGAGGATGAACTTAAAGCTATTGCCAATAAACCTTCATCAACTTATGTATTTTATGTTGAAGATTATATTGCAATATCAAGAATTAAAGAAGTTATAAAACAGAAACTTTGTGAAGGTAGGTGATTATAAAATATTTTAGGGGTGCAAAATGTAGTTCTGTACACATATTTTTTAATTTTGCAATCAGAATACACGATTAATGTAACCTAAGGGACCGAATACTCTTTACTATGATCTTCTTTCTTTTTGATTTTGTTTGTTGATCCTCTCAAAATGTTATTTTCTCTGTGGAAAAGATACGGTGTTTTAACACAGTATATGTTTAATTTCAATGTGTATCCTTTTGCCATAAGCCCAGTTTTTTTGTTTTTTTTTTCTTTCTCATTGATAAAGTTTAAATATACTAAAATATTTCAGCAATTCTCATAGTGCTGAGAGTATGGAGTTTGCTTTATTGACTTCCTAGTTGCAACTGATACTCAGGCGCAATTCAGCATTTCTTCTGGAGAGGTGAGAGGACAGCCTGCCATTACAACAGGAGTTCTTCTGAATACATGCTTGTAGTGTGTATGGAAAAACCTAGAAAGAGTCTCCTGGCAAAAATCATAGAATCCTAGAGTGGTTTGTACTGTAGGGGACCTTGAAGATGATCTAGTTCCAAGCCCCCTGCCATGGGCAGGGACACCTTTCACTAGATCAGGTTGCTTAGACTCCATCCAATCTGGCCTTGGAGGGGCATCTGCAGCTTCCCTGGGCTACCTGTTCCACTGCATCACTGCTGATGGTAAAGACTTTCTTCCTAATATCTAATCCAAACCTGCCCTCCTTCAGTTAAAAGCTATTCCCTCTCATCCTGTCACTACATGCCCTTGGGAAAAGTCCCTCTCCACCTCTCTTGTAAGGCTCCTTTGGGTACTGGAAGGCTGCCCTACGGTCCACCCACACCCTTCTCTTCTGTGATTAGCCCCAACTTTCTCAGCCTTTTTCCACAGGAGAGAGCCTCTAGCCTCCCAGTTAATTTTATGGCTTCCACTGGACTTGCTCCAGCAGGTCCACATCCTTCTTATGTTGTGGCCCCAGAGCTGGACACAGCACTCCAGGTAGGGACTCATGAGAGTGGAGTACATGTCTGGGGTCGCAATAAGCAGTTATGATGTTTCTTAGAAGAATTTTATAGAAGACTTAGCCAAGACCAACATTGTAAAGTGACTCTTTGACTTTAGAATGCTAACAGCATGGCTGCATTGAGTTTTCTAAAATCTTGTAAAGCAATGGCTTTAATATATATATATATATAAAAGATAGCAAATTGCTCCTAAAATGTATCAACAGACTCTAGCATGCCAGTGCTATTTATTTTGTACATGTTTTATTATCAATAATTGATGGAAGTCCTATTTCAATTGTACTATATTTCTGTATTTAGTAGGAGTGAAAAATAGCTTTTGTTTGCTCTCACTTAGAGTATCAATTTCATTGAAAAAAATATGATGATACTTTTGTTGAGGATATTTTTGTTTATTACTTGCTGCATTAAATGAAAATCATAGTAATTCCTTGTGGCTGCTGTAGTAAGGTGGTCAGTCCAAAAATTAAATCAGCTAAGTGGAGCTAAATTCTTTAGTAGAACTTAATGCAGGGAGAAATTTCCCTAAATAAACACTAAATAAACTCAGTATTTTCTTTGACTAAGGTTTTAGAAGAAGTGCCGTTATATTTCATCAAGATGGATTTTCAGCTTTCAGCATCAAGTTAATCAGTATACCTAAAGTTTAATCTGTTGTATTTCACATGAATCACAGCAGTAATCTGTGAATGTTGACTGCTTTGCTTGACTTGAAGTGACACTTTGCTTCCTCTCCCTTACGTCACATACTTCCCTTGTTTTAGCATTTCGAGCTTCTCTTGGCAACTTCATTTCTAACCAGGATGTCTTTAGCAGGTGAACTCCAAGAGTGATAAACTGGAATTTTTATGGCTAAGTTGTGCATTATTTTATTTATTGTTTGATTTATTTAGCATGGTTATCATGTCGTTAAGATTCACTTTGACTGAGGGAGAGGAAGTTCCATGAGGGCTGAGCAGCAATGATTTGGCTGTGATCAACCACATGAAACTGCCAGTAAATTTTGCAATTCCCTCTTCATGGTATTTGTGTAAACGTCTAAAACACCCCCTAGCTTTTACTCTATGGAGTTTTAAAATCCATTCTTAAGTAAACATGGGTAAAAGGCCACAGGGCCTATTTGATTTCTGGTCAGTGGAGGCTGAGGTTTAGTGATCCTTGGAGCAAGGATAGCTCTTAGGAACAGACTTGCAGGTGGTGGGCTCTAGTGTGCTTTTTGGGGACTCTAGTGTTTGTTGTAGAGTATATAAGGGGAAAAAACAAACTTCATGAATCTGTCTGCCAGAGCTGAACCCAATATTTAAAGAAAATTTAGTATTTATTATTTATTCTGAAAGTCAAATTTTCCTGTACTATCAATATGCTATAGAAAAAAAAAAAGCATTTAGAATAAAAAGCCAGTGCAGACCTCAGAAATTTTTATGGAGGACGCAGAGAAAAGTTGCTTTCTCCAGATACTGGGATTTAACATTATAAAGTTATTTCATGCTTTAGGAAGCAAAATAAGCATCTAAAAACTATGTTAAAAAGGCAGCAAGATTTCAGAAAAGGCTAGAGTGTTGAAGGGTCTGATATTATGGACTGGAAATACAACCCCATTTTGGACAGAAGACAGCTCTTGATTTTGCCACTGATTTCTGCATGCTGTATAATGGCTCAGTTAATTGTTTAAATAGTCCTGCCAGAAGATGACCCAGAAGACCCTAGCTGGGCATAATTCACCCATGTCCCACTGGAAAAAAAAAGTTTCTTGATGTGTAATTTTATACACGCCTAATTTTTTGGTTGGTATAGGATTGGAACAGTTATTTTCGCCCTGATCCATCATAATGGCCCTCTTACATAAAGTATTCCTATATCTGCCTTTAGTTTTTGATTTTACGCCAAATTTGTACTATTATAACTGATGAGACCGTGTGCTTGTCAGTGTTTAAGTTTGTGATTATCTGTAATTGTGATAAGTTCATTATCCAGCTTTGCAATAAATGAGCTTAGAAAATAGTTCCATGACAACAATGCACACTAGAAGAAACCTGAAAAAAAAGCACTATTTCTCTTACTTAATAGCATAAGAATGTTGACTTAAATCTGTGTTTTGAGAAGAATGATAAGAAAAGTTTTGTTGGACTTGGTATTTTTTTTTCCTTGGAATTATTCAGGAGGTAGACCTTAATTTCCAAAATGTGGGCAGAGTTCTTGGAATTCTTTCTTGTCGAACAGACAGATAAGTTATTTTTAATTTGAAAGTCAGGTATCATTTTGCTGTGGGGAGAAAAAGAAAACTGAGGGGAGTTTATGTGGCTTCTTGGTGCTGTGACGTGTCCCTTAGGATGGATTGTCCTTTCCCATGCCAGACAGGTTGTGCAGAAAATGAGTGCAATTTTCTTAGAGAATATATATCCTTCCTCCTCCACCAAAATGGGGAGGCTGCCCTGGGGTGGTTAGAAAGGGAGGTCATGCAGTGTTGCTCATATTATGAAAAGAAGCCTGTCTAGACCTTTGAGCTGATAATTCCCTGGCACACAGACAGGTTTCCAGCCCATGGCTGGTCCAGATGGAGATAGGAGAACTCTCCACCCCTTCTTTGGAATGTATGCCTAACCTCTTTCCTGCCTGTGAGCAGATGCTTTTCTCAAGAAACAGTGGGAAATTAATCATGATAGTTATTGTAAACAGTTTAGCATAATTTTAGTAAAACAAAAAACTTTATTTTCATTGATTTGTTACCCCAGTGTGTTAGTGTTAAGTTTCACTGTCCCATCTCTTCTTCTTTTGTTTTGTTTGAGACTACTCAGGTCCACTGTTTTTGTGTAAAGATAATTCACCAAGATAACGTGCAGCTAACTTATGCTTCCACTGAAAATATATCCCACACTATTTTTCCAGTGAGAATAATATCAACCAGATTTCAGTGTAACAGACAAAGCAGCTCAGAGTCCATTTTGAATTAAATAAAATGAAAATAAATGTCAGAGATAATTTTAACTTTGTCCATTTTCAAACTGATTTTATATTAGGGAGGGATGCTGAATTCAAGTTGTTAGTGCATTTTGGAAATTAACATCTATAATTTTATATGATTTTGTAACCATGCAATTTTAGAAATGAAATTCAATGTATTTACTAGCCAGGTATTGTAATACCCTTTAACTATAATTAGTGGCAATTCAAAATAGTATGTGAATGTAATTGCAGTAAAATATGGCATCTTAATATTCTTGCTTCAAGTCCCTAAGGATCCTGCATACCACTTCTCTCATGTGGCACTTAACTGACAGTTCTCAGTTCTCTTTTTATTTCTTGAAAGACAGATAAAAAAATTACTTGAGTGGGAAGCTACTTTTCTTGGAAGTTTTAAGTCATATTTTGGACTGTCCTTAGAATTTACTACTTTTATTATTTGCAGAATCTGTTTGTCCAACAAGAATTCCAGTGGCAGCTAGAGATGAAAAAGGATTTGACATTCTTGTAGGATTAGGTGTGAAGAAAAAGGTTAAAAAGAGAATTCAAATACCAACCACTAATGCAAAAGCTTACGAAGTAACCTCGCGTGTTGACCTCTCAGAATTAACAAGGTATTGAATTTTAGATACATGCTTCTATATTCAGTTAGAGTTTTTTTGTTTCTTTAAGTGAGAAGGACAGATTTTAAGAAAGATGCATATGAACAATTATTGTCTTGTTTTTTTCCCACCCTTCCCCCTTATTTAGGAATGTGTTTCCAGAAGGTCTCCCTCCATCCTATGTGTTTGTTTCCACTCAAAGATTTAAAGTAAAAAAGACATGGGATTTGTGGAGAATCCTGAGTCTAGATAAGAGACCACAGATAGCAGTCACTGTTAATGGAGAAGAGAAAACATTGTCATTCACTACAACAAGTTTAATAAATGGCACACAAGTTATTAAATTTGTTGCACCTCATGTAAAGGTAAGTAGTATGTCACTATCATGCTGGAAAACTTTAAGTACACATTATTCCCCTATTACCCTCTTTGAGCAAACCAGTTTTATTGTTTCCTAGTACAATCTGAAGGTTGTCTTTCAGTCTTTCTTCAGTAATTTCCAGTGAAGTATTCCACTCTGGTTAGAAAGATTGTCTTAGCTGCAGATGAGGCAGAGGAATGGAGATTGAATGACCTTATTTTTGCATTTCTAGCAGGAATATGTGCAGCCAAGAGATTGCCCTTCCTGCCACAGGGCGTATTATTTAAGTGAACAGAGAGGGCTAATTCAGCAGACAAAAAGGACTGGGAAGGATTTGCTGTTGGAGCACTTCATGGCCAAGTGGGTTCAACTTTTCTGGGAAGCACAGGCCTGCATTCAAATTTCTATTCCAAATCAGGCTGAAGGAATTTTAAATTTAAGTCCTCAGTGAAGGAAGGATCCAAGGAATAGGTCTTAACTACTAAGCTTGTTCTAGGGAGAGGTATTTTATTCTTCTGAATGAAGAATTTTAGCTTTTTCTTTCCAAATTTCCTCTACCTTTTAATAATCATTACTAGGTAAAGTAACTTTTTTTAAGAAGCTGTGTTAAACTTCATTTACTGGAAATTGTTAGGAAATTCAGTTTCAAGTCAATAATCAATTTTTGTTTATCTGTTCATTGGAGCTGCACAGACAAATCAATCTTATTCATACAGTCCCAGGTATCCATGAACTTCAACTTTCAGGGGCTTTTTTGTGTTTGTTTTGGTTTGGTTTTTGTTTCTCCATGCTTGCCTTGCTATTATGGAGAACAATTATTTTATGGCTTTTTTAGACCTGTGTGTCTCTAAACACAGTCTAAGTGTCAATACAATCTTAATGAACATTCTTCTTAAATAAACCTTTATGATTGTTTATCTGTTATCAATTTATCACAAGTACCAATTTTTTTTCACCGTGATTGATCATCTGAAGTGTTTGAGACATTATACCACTGTTGATAAATAAGCTTCTGCCTGCATATTTTAAACAAATACAGAATAGAGCATGTTCAAGGTCATAAACTTAAAAAAGTACAGTAATTTCACAATTATAAGCTGCACCTGATTATAAGCTGCACGTCCCTGTAGCCGGGTAGACCACGGGATTTGTCCATATATAAGCCGCACCTGAATATAAGCTGCACTACTGGGGTAGGCTGCATTCTTCAGTGAAAAAGGTGTGGCTTATAATCGTGAAATTACTGTAATTATGTGAGTTATAAAATAATTCTGAAATAGGGATTAATTATTACCAGTTGTCATATTTTCAATTACAATATTATTTGGCAATGTTGTATTTGCCTGTATAGTTTAGAATTGTTTATATGTAAAACCTGCAGCCTTGATCATCTCAACCATTAACAGCAGTTTGATTATTGAAGTACAGTTTTATCATTAGTGAAATTGAAGGCATTTTGTTTTAAACAATTCTGTTTTCTTCTTTTTTCTTAGACATTGTTTGATGAAGGCTGGCATCAAATTCGTCTCTTAGTAACAGAAGACTTTGTAACTTTGTATATTGATGGCCAGGAAATTGAAACAAAGCCATTAAATCCTGTTTTAGGTATTTACATCAGTGGCCTAACCCAAATAGGAAAGTATTCTGGAAAGGAGGAAACGGTACAGGTAGGTGCATGATAAAACTGCAGTCATTCAGTAGTTCTGTAGTAGGTTAACATTGCATTGGAGGCTT
Organism: Sialia sialis; assembly: GCA_009812075.1. Classification (NCBI taxonomy): domain Eukaryota; kingdom Metazoa; phylum Chordata; class Aves; order Passeriformes; family Turdidae; genus Sialia; species Sialia sialis. The sequence continues at coordinate 78,322,933 of VRYO01002297.1, forward strand.
CTGTTTTCCTGAGCTTACTCTTCTAACTTAAATTAGATGGAAATTTAGTATGCAAAACTGTAATGCTTAAGAGAGAATAAAAATGGTCAGGAGGACTTAGCACAAGTGATGTATCCTGTGTCATGGATCCTTAACTGGTCTGGCTTATTCCAAGGACAGCATTGGTGCAACATGGTTGACTGAATTTGTGAAAGAGTGTCTCAAAGTAGGAAGTTTCCTCTGCTTGACATTTGCATATAATGTCCTTCCATCAGTGTATGGGTGATGCTGGTAAAAGAGGAAAATTTTGGTCAAATTTCTTTCTCTTTACTTTGCAGTCACGATAGTTTATTCTAGAAAAACTGGTTTGATTTTGTATTGGAATATAGCAACAAAGGAGAATGAAAAAATCTTTTATTTACCTGATGCCAGTGTTTTATTCAATGCTTTTTAGAGATTTATATTGTATACTAAACACTAAGCCTTAGAGATGCCTTCAGATACTTCACCAGAATTTACTAATCCCACATCTAGCAGGTCTGTGTAGAAACATCTTCCCAGGTCTGTTAAGGTAAAGAGGTTGGGTTTACCTGTGCTATTAACGTTTTTCCTCAATGATATTGGCAGCCAGTGTAGCATGTGATGCATGTGTTTGGATTAATTCCCAGGGAATATGGGTGGTGATTTCTGTTATTTTAAAAAATATTACTTGGATTTATTATTTTTATTTAAATAATACTGTTATAGTATGTTTAATTGGTTGCATGTACTAATCATTGTGAGTAGCCTAAAAATATTTCTGTGTATTTAACTTTTTTTTTTTTTAACTGTAGTGAATGCATATCTAAAGAGTCTTTTATGTTTTGAATTCCAGTTTGATATACAAAAACTGAGAATCTACTGTGACCCAGAGCAAAATAATCGAGAAACAGTCTGTGAGATCCCAGGATTTGTGAGTATGATAGCTGAACTTTTGAGGTCTACTTGGCATTTTTTTCCAGATCACTGTTTAAAGCTGACTTAATCAAGTTTTAAAATAAATTACATTACAGTAATTTCACGCCTATAGGGCGCACCTTTTTGACTGACGTTTTGGTCCAAAGCTGGAAGTGCGCCTTATCACCTGGTGTACCTTATATATGGACAAATCCCAGCGAGTTGCCAACCTGGAAGTGTGAGCCGCGCCGGCGGCCCCGGCCTCCCCCCTGTGCAGGCAGCTCTGGCCGCCGCGCGGGCAGCCACAGTTGGCGCCGGGGGCTGGAGTGCCGGGGACCAGGAGGGCGCCTGGGGCTGCGTTTAAAGGCTACGCTGATCTGTGAAAACTGTTCGCAAATTGAGCACCTGACAGTATTCTGTTACTAATTCGTTACTTTGTTGCACATGGTTCCTCGCTTCCAAAAACAAGAAGAGTGCGCCTTATAGGCCGGTGCGCCTTATCTATGGACAAATGCCATGGACTTCCTGGCTACCCAGAAGTGCCTCTCATAACCTGGTGCGCCTTATAAGTTTGAAATTACTGTACTTTGATTCAGCTGGTGCACACACATGCTTGTTACCTGTGCAATATCAAGTGACATGGACCTTGTCTGTTTTCAGCCTTATTTTCTCACCAAGTTTTTTACAAGCTGTTTCATTTTAGATATTTAATGGTGTAAATTTGATATATATGAGTATAGAAGAATGTCAGAATCCTCTCTTAAAATTTCAATTTAAGCATTATAGACTAATTAAATGACTAGGTTTTCTCAGTGTAAAACTCTTTATATATAGACCTTTGAACCTTTCTGATATACTCCTTGCTACTTGTCAGGTCATTTAATCTGTGAAATTTTGGTACATAACCAGCGAACCTGTATTTCTAAATCACCTCCTCCCATTAGAAATATCTGTGCTGAGGTCTGTGATAAATATCCCATTATCTGAAATGTTGCCACGATTTCAAGATGTACATTAAGTACAAGAAAGAAACAAAACCAAGACTTGATGATACATGTACACAATTAGTAGGTTTACAGGGACCCCTTGGCCATCTCTTTGTCCACTTACAGTTAATTATGCACTGAAATGTAGAACATGTACAAACATTTGGAAACCAGTCATAACTGACAGAGCAGGATTCAAGCATTCAGTTCCCATCTCAAAGCATAAGCAAGAGATTGATTTAAACATACAGATTCAAAATACTCTCCTTTGTTCGGTGGTTAAAACAGAGTTAGAGATTATCTTACTGCATAAACACACATTTCTCATGTTGTGATTTGATTTAGTATATAATTTTGCTGGTTTGACAATAGAACCATTGAATATCCAGCATCCAGATTTTCTTTTTTGTCAGACTGGCATGTATTGCCAGCTAGTCTGTTTTTCTTCTTTTTCTTTTGGGCCAGTGTGTCTGCTGCATCCTTATCAGGGCTTTTTCAGCTTTTAGTCAAGCAACAAGTAGGTGAATGGATTATTAGCTGTTCTGAACTCTGGCTCTGTGTATCAAGTACTAACAGGTGCAGGAACACATTTGTAAAATCAGCTTTAAGTCTTGAAGAAAATAAAATATATGGCTATTTAACTGCATTTAATATCTTTTTGCTCTTTACAAATTAAAAATAGAATATGAAAAGTAATCAAATAAAAATATTTCGCATAAAGAAAGCAAGCACTAAAAAGTCTTTAATATCTGATGTTCTCTGCAATTTATCAAGGAGTTGAAGCCAAAAGATTGCTTTTTGCCATTTTAGTTTCACTGTCTGTTTTTTAAAATTAAATTTGTACTTTGCCCATGAAATTCTGGACTCCTTCAGAAAATAAAAATGTTGGATAATCTTCAAGGAGAAATATGTGGTTTGTGGTTGTATTCTGTCAGAGTGTGGTTGTGTCAGAGTTCCTGAAATAAGCAGAGGCTTTATGTACTAATTGCTGCCCAAATTAATCCCCTTTCCCAAAGGTGTCTAGCTGCAGAGTAATTTTAGGCTCCTTCTATGAGGAAAATGAAAACTTTCTCTAGGGTTTACTTAAGCTGAAAAGTGAATACAGAGGAGGCTCTCTGTGTCCACAGAGTGTGTATGAAATCTGCAGTGACTGTGCATGAGAATTCTCCTGTGGACAGTGCAGCTAATGGTGGCTACTAAACTATTAAGACAGACAATTTCATGGTTGCTCTGCTGAAGTATTTGGGGTCGGATTGTTCTGTGGTGTTGCAGATACTGGAACAAAAATCAGTTGATAGCAGAGTCTAATGCAGTCACAGGAAAGCAAGAAAAAGCCAGCCTTGCCTCTGTGCTGCTCTGTGTTTTCACAGATGCTGGATTCAGGCAGAGAGCAGAGATTTCAGAAATATTTTGGTGCATTCTCTGACATGAATGAACAAGCAGAGGATATTTTTCATGAGAAATTACTTCTGGTAAAAGGTTTGACCCGATTCTAAACATTTAATGTGTAAATACTGACATGGTTTAGTATTAATTCTGTCATTATCTTTTAAAAATTGCTACAGATAACTCCCATTGACAGACCCTTAAACACAGTTAACTAAATTAATTTCATATGTATTGTTAGCAGCTCACATAAGTCTCAGAAAGTCTAAAAATATGAATTATAATTTTTTATAGTTGTATCTCAGAAGTTATGATTGGTTTTGATGGTGTTTCCAAATGAATAGATTTTCTTTTTAGAAATATTGCTGTACTCTTAAACTGTGTTTCTTCTTGTTTCAGAATGGAGAGGTAGGCTCAATCCTAAACTGCTCAAACTCAGTTTAAGGTAGTATTTGACTTTTTATAAGCTTCTTAATATTGTAGGTAATTTGCACTTTTTTTCAAAAGGGGACAGGGATTTGCTAAGCTTAAGAGTGCTGGACTTCCCTTGCTTGAACTCTAATCAGTAGACAAATAATTTATTTTTTTTCTGAAAAAACACATATTTATTGGAATATATGGTCTGATGTGTTCTCCCAGTTCAATTCAATTGCTGCTATTCGCAGAGGGGTGGGGGCTGTGCATGGTCAGGTAGCTGTTACCTGCATTGTGCTAATGGGAACTCATCTGAAGACTTAATATGACAACTTCCCCAGCCTTACCTGTAACTCCCAACTTGTACCATTGTGAAGGAAGCATGGGTTTGTCTTTGGATCAATCATTTGACCTGGAGAAAGAATTCCAATCGAGAAACATCTTTAAAGGTGTCATTATTCTACAAAGTATGAGTAAAATATATGGAAAGTTTTAGATAATAAATACAAAATATTTGTTTTTCAGCTTGGATTCTTAGATTTTTACCTTTCCATAGGTCTAAGAACTTGTTGGGTTAGGGTGGATGGGTGGAAAAGAATTTACTGAATCTAACTTCAACATAAAGATTTGGTACAGACGTAGCTCAGATTTGATTTAGTAGCTCTCCCCTTGTCTGCCTGAGTAAGGCACTGAGGTTTCCTGTGGGGCTTAATGGTGAGAGGTAAATATCACAAAAAAATGAAGACATTCTAGAGGGTTCTGTTATCTGCCAAGGTTTAGTGTTCAGTGCTGCAGGAAGCATGGTTTGGAGGAGGTCACCTAGTGGTCTCTGTAGGATGGACACTCTTGGGACCAGGACTAGTGGCCTCTAGAGTCAGTGGCAGCAGCTGTGTCCTGCCTCCCCTCGAGTAGCTTCATAGCTGGAGCACATCCCTAGGAGGTAGGAGACTTGGGGTTTATCTTCTTTTCAGGCATGCTACACAATAGCATGCCAATGGTGGGGATCATTATGCTATACATATTATGTATGACATCATTTTACACATTTTTAAATCAAATCGTTGTATTTGAGAATTGATCAAGTATGAATATAGATTAGCTAGGAGAAGCATCTCTCCTGTTGCAAGATTTAAAATTAGCAGACTATATGACAAAACATTTGTGAAAAAACAAAATTACAGCTATCTGCCCAACATTAGTACTTCTTTCTTTTTCTTTTTATTCTGGATAAAATGTTTTTGTGCATGAGAAGTATTTGGAGGGCGGTATTCAGATAAGCAGAAGTTCCAGCTGAACAAGGGAGTGAATGCCAAGAGCTAAGTGAAAGGCAGCCTACAGAAAGTCACCTTCACACAGTGTTCCAGTGTGTTTGTTGGCTGCCTTTAGCTATGTGCTGATGGCTGTTTTCACTCTTGGTAGTGCATGAATGGTCCCAGTGATGTAGGCTCAACACCTGCCCCCTGCATATGCCCTCCAGGAAAGCAAGGACCTCCAGGCCCCAAAGTAAGTCTCTGTTCTGTCTTGTTGAGGGTGTATGACCTGTGTTTGCTTGCCACTCTGCAGCAAATGATGTTGCACTGTTGTTTGAGGATGAAATGATTTTCTAAAACAATTATTTTAATGGAGAGGAGAGTTTCTTGCTTCTTTGTAAAAGAATGAACTAGATGCTTACTGGAAGACTTGCACTTTAGCTGTGCTGATGGCCTCCTTTCTGTGGTGGTGAAGAACTAAAATGACACCTTACTTGAGTTGCACAAGTCTTACAGGGCAAACTCAAATCCCTAGTATTTGCTTTAGTACCTTTCTCAGTAACTGTGCTAAGCAGTGTTTACAGAAATATTTATAAGTGCAGACAAGAAAACTCAAAATCACTTGTCTTTCATTAAGCAAATGAATAAAAACCTTAATGTCATCATAAAAGAGATTGCAGTATGCTGCAGTTACCTCAAATCAAAGGGCTTGCTACAGTGGAAAAGGTTTCTGATCAGGGAATTGAAATCTGCAACACAGAGATGATTGTTACTTTTTCATGTAATAGAATTTCTGTGGTGTTTTACCTTTTTTATTCTCTTTTTACCATATTAGAGAAAAAAAGAGGAGGGAGAGAGAATGAAGTATTTATGGTTTTAAAAGAATTGAAAACCACTCCCTGTAAAGTATGAAGGAATATGAAATTTCAGAACTTGAATGACCTATACCTATTGCCTTATGTAAAATTTTTCAACTACAATGCACTGTAATATTTGTTTGGGGATAATTGAATACAGGTTAAAGATGGTGCCTAACACAGAAGGCTGCAGAAAGTGAAAAGGAAGCCAATTTGTGGTTGAACAGCTTATCTCAGTTATAGTATTTATTAACTTTTGAATACTGGACTCGAGAACCAAACGAATTTAAACTTCATTTTTGTGTTTGTGATATTAATGGAGTACAATAAATTGAATTAAAGCAATTTCAAAATACAAGTAACTGGTATTTTAGGCTTTTCAAGTTAAAAGCACAAATTTTCGCTGTTAAATGATATATTTGAAAGCAAGCTTATTTTTGCTCAAATCCCAAACCTGGACTTCTTTATTGGGACAACAATAATTACAGGTAACTAATCACTAATTTAGCAAATGATAACTCCTACGCTTTTCAAAAAAGACATTATTCTGCATTGTCTTCCACTTAGTTCAGCATATTACACTTCTGTGATTTATATATGAAACAATGTTTTTTCACAGTCACATTGAAAGTTTCCTGTTTCCCATCTAATATCCTCCCTATTTATAAGAATTCTTCGGTTGTAACTGACCCAGAGGTCTGTTGATGGTTCAGGCTGAAGAAATAAGTACCCACTTAACACCCCTGCAGAACTAAAATGCTTTAGGGATCAAGTCTTATTGGATTTTGCTAGAGTTCAAATCAAAGCTGTTAGTAAAATAAACAGAGGAAGTCAATACTCTTGGGAGTTATATTGAGTAGGATGTTAAGTTCCTGCTTTCTCACCATAAACATGAAGCCTTGGCAAGCAACTTTTCTTTTACTTTAATCTGATTGCAACAGTGATTATCAAAATAATTGCAAGGGAAGAAATCTAAAAGATATCTTTTTCAACAGCAGTTGGTGTGTGGAGAGTAGTTAATTATTTTGCAGGTTTTAATCCTGGCTCTTGCCTTTTTTAGTGCTTTTATATTAAGTATTAGGCTCAGCTAAAGCGAGAGATTTCTTCAGAAAAGAACGACTTAATTAATGAATTTTTAATAAAGATTGTTTCATCTATTTGATAAAAAGTGTTTCTATTTCTGTTCATTAAAGTGCTAAAAAACTAGAAAGCTTTTAAGTTGATGAGTGAAACTTGTGCTGTAACCAAGTGTGGACTCATTTGCACAAGAAGTTGGGGAGAAGGAGACTGTTTTGTGGAATGTGTTAGGATTAAGGTTGCTTTGTGCTAATTTAAAAACATTCTTATAACTTTAGAATGCTTATATGTTTTGTGTGTTCACTTGTTGCTTCTCCCTAGGGTGACCCTGGGCAGCCTGGGAATCATGGTTATCCTGGTCTGCCTGGTCCAGATGGTAAGCCTGTGAGTACTAAAAACTTAGTCATATATTGTAGATGTAAAACTAACAGGAGAAAAAACATGGAACACTGAGGCCAGATTGTTGGAATTTCAATGATTTTGTCTCTATTCTTTGAAACTGTGAATGTCATTTAGGTGCTATCTACATGAAAGTGTTGTATGAATATGTCAGTCATACTATTTTTGTTTAAAGGTAAAATACTGTAAATATTAGAGTACTGTTGTAAAGCAGAGAACAGGCTATAAGTGCTCCTGTTGGTCTTTGCATTACTTTGCAACAGTTATGTTATCAACTTCAATCTTTACTCCTTGGGAGTTTGTTCGCTAGAAAGCCCTTTGGGTCACCTAAAATCTGATCTTTTTATTTTTAGGGCTTGATCCTTGGTTGATATAATTTCTTTTTAGGCTCAAGACCTCAAGAAGTCCATCAAAATATGTAGATATATATGTAAAATTTTTAAAATACAGATTTTTTTTTTCATGGTTCATTTAACTGAGGTGGTTCCGTATGTAAGCAGAGTTATTTTAACAGGAAGAAAATAGACGCTGAAAGAAGAAATGTAATTATTTCTAAAAATTGAATATTTCCTTGTTTTAAAGTATGGAACTTGTTATATTGAAACCTGAGCATGGTAACCCTGATGGTCCAGGTGAGCAGTGCATACATCAATTTGTCATCAGTCCCACAAGCAAATATCCTCATTTTCCCTGTGATATAAAATGTTTTTATACTTTTGCTCTTAAACAGTTTTTGATAGCTATTAAATTCAGGGGTTTTTTGAACCAAAATTAGAGAACACAATCTGAATTGAAACTATCAGTGCGTAAAACAATGCATATTGATTTTAGACAATCCTGAAAATCCAGGTTTTAAAGTATTCTAAGATGGGGAAGTGTATTGAATCAGAGTATCTTTTCAACGAACAATTGATGGTGCTTAAGCATCTGATCTCCTATAAAAGACAGCTATACAAATTGTCTTAAATGTGTCCATCACAGTCTGACCATGCTGATTTCTGGAAATGGATTGGGAGTATTGATAAACATAACAGAGCTGTCTTTAGTCCAGCTAAGTCTGATATTTTGAAAAGTAAAGAGATATCATGTGAGCTTTAATGAAAGCAGAACGGACTGGATATTGGTAGGAAAACAGTTTCTCTTCTCTCTTGTAACAAATAGATTAAGACATCATTTCTCAAGCATCTGGTCAGCTACAACACTATTGTTTTAGAAACAATTTGTTATGACTCTTTCATACTTTAATGAAGAGGTTTCCACTTTTTCAAGGCTATTTATCTTCCCATATGCACTGGAATTCATAACAGCAGGAATAATTAAGGAGAAATAAATAGACCTACTGTAACTTTGTAATCTAGGAGTTATGGCTTATTTTTTCCCATGAGTGAGTCATAATGTACATAGATGGGCATTCTCTCAACAAAAGAAAGATTACCAGAGTTTCAGATTGAGAATCAAGAAGCTCCACTACAGGAGAAATTGTATCATTTTGCTGAAGAACTTATATTATTTGAAGTGCTTGCAGCTAAATCCTATAGCCTAATTAACTAAAGAATGTTTCTGAAATTTCAGTTGTAGTTTTTGCACTTGTTCTTTGTAAGGACATAATTGCAAACCAATTACAGTATTTTTTGCAATTATAAGCCGCACCTGATTATAAGCTGCACCTCCGGGTAGCCAGGCAGACCACGGGATTTGTCCATATATAAGCCGCACCCAAATATAAGCCACACTTTATTTTTTTTTTTTAAGCGAGGATCCATGTGTGACAAAGTAACAAGTTAGTAACAGAATCGCACCAGCGCGGGGTTTGGTGTCAGGTGCTCAAGTTGCAAACAGTTTTCATAGACCAGCCAAGCCTTTAAAGGCAGCCCCAGGCGCCCTCCCCGGCCGGCTCTCACTTCTGGGTTGGCATTTCACTGGGATTTGTCCATAAATAAGCCGCACCTGATGATTAGCCGCACTACTGGGGTAGGCTGGATTCTTCAATGAAAAAGATGCGGCTTATGATAGTGAAATTACTGTAGGTCATCTGCAGCTTTGGCCAGTAAATTATTTTTCCTTACAGTAGATTCTTGGGTGCATTCCTGGCAACCTTTTAGCTCTGAATATTGGGAGAACCTTTAGATCCACTGTGCAGGAAAACAGATTCCTCTCTCTTTTTCTTTCTGTTTTTCTTTTGTATTTGCTAATGCAACTGGCATGTTTTCTGTGCTGTCAGTGATTATTTTTTTCGGGGGGGAAACTTTGCTCATCTGAATCTTTTTAGTTTTATGTCCCAGGGAACTTTGAGAAACAAGCTGTCAATTCAGACAGCACCATAGGTACAGGTAGTTGTAGAGTCAGTCTTGTTTAATGAAATGGCTTTTGCATGAACAGCTTTTCCTGCAAAGTCAGTCTCTTCTGTTCCCAAACACATTTTTATGTTTTTCTCTAAAGTCTTTCCAGTTTGCTGATCTGTTATTAATTTTCTTGGAACAGTATAACTGGTGAACAAAATGTTTCTTCTTCTGAGAAAGATTTTAGGTATGCACTTATAATACTATATGAAACTGATTTTAGAGTAAAATATCTAATAAAATTTAATTTGTTGTTTGTGAGCTGGTTAGATTGTTCTAATAACTAATATTAATTTTAGTTCAGATAAATTGAAAACATTTCTTATTAATATATTCAATCTTACCAGAATATACTTTTTTACCTGGAGCTATCCAGTAAAATTGTTAACTCTACTATTTGGGGAAGTGAAAAAAGCATGACTTACTTTCAATAATTTCTTAAATATTATTTTTATTAGTTTTGTTTATAGAGTATCTTTGTTTTCTCCCTTTAATTGCCAGCTTTGTTTATATTCTGATACATACAGAAAAGATCAATAAAAGGCACTTTAAAAAAGCCTGGAAGTGAGAAGCAGACATAATGTAAATACATTTTTTCAATAAAATTATAATTTAGAATGTGAAATTATTAAACTGTCTAGTCAAAAGAATAACACTGATAATTAAGTGCAAGGATAAAACCAATATTTGAATCTCAAATGGAACTAATTTTCATGAAAATTATTAATCAGAAAGAAGTAGTTGGAGTGATTGCTGGCCCTGGAAGCACTCAGCAGCCTAACTTGTGTGGTCACAAAGACATTTTTTATTCCAAAGGATACTTCATATGTACTGGTGAAAAACTCAATTTAAGGAGAAAAATAAAGTATGAGAATCTAAGCATTGATCACTTGTGGTTCATAGAGGTGGTGGTTTATTAGTCTGCTGATGGAAATTTTAAAAACCCACTCGTTTTTCAGTTTTGAACTATGAACCATGCAGCTGGCAAATCTGGACAATTTTTGAGTATTCCATCAAGTTTCACTCATGAAAATTTGGAACAATTTGCCGTGTCTTTACAGTATGTACAAGAAAATAAAACAAGAAATGAGAAAAAATAAGCACTTTACAAAAAAAATCTGGTGAGACTTACTTTACTGATACAAGCAGATATAGAGTTCATAAGGCATCAAAAGCCTCACATAATAAGTGATTTCTGATTGTTTCAATACATGTTTTAAAATATTATAGAACATTATTACAGCTGTGTTACCTAGAGTTTAATATTTAGTGACCAACTGAAGGCCAAATCTTTTATGATGTACTTACTGTATTAGCAATGATGAGCTATTTCAACAATACTTTTGGAATAAAAGTGGGTAATAGTTTCACATACACATAGAATTCCCTGTGGCTTGCCTGGGATTTAAGTTGTTATAAAATTGCAGCTACTTTTCTCAGAAAACTTTCAGAGACAGAGTTGATAATTCAACTGTGAAATGGTGCTCTCAATTCCAGGAAAATACTCATTCCTCAGTAATCGTGTGGCCTTGTTACTGTTCGAAGAGATCTTTCTGCTCTGCTCTGATGCAGTCATGCAATGCCTTCCCTGAGAGCTGCAAGTCTGGAACGGGAGCAGTGCCTGATGCTGAGCTGTGCTGCAGAGACAGCTGTGGGGTTCACACAAAAGAGCACATCACTACCTGCAGCAGCTGCCAAAGGCAGAGGATATGATAAGGATGAACATCTAAACAGTGAGCAGGAAGTTAGACTCCCTCCATACATCATCCTATCTCCCAATAGCCTGAAGCTTGGAAACTTTTAAAGCTGAATTTGCAGCTTTTTATTTCATGATCTTGATGGATCTTTTTCCCTCTGTGCTATTTGAGAACATTGTGTTTAGGTAAAATAAACTGCTGGGGGCTCTGAGTTATGAAGGCCTTGGCAGATGATGGAGTAGCTAATGGAGGAAAGTGTAATGAAATTCAGAAATAGTAAACATGGATACATGTCTGCGTAGTTACAACAATTTCTGTTCTTTAAGATGTAATGTAGTTTTGTCTTGTAATGCTTTAGATAGCTGTGCTCTGAAAATTTTCTGCAAGAAAGTACCACAAGAGGTCTGCAAACCTTTCAGGGTGTTTTCCTAACACCAAGTTAAATTTTCCTTTTGCAGATGAATTCTATTATGCTTACTTACATCACCCTAAATTGTTGGTTTTTTTACTTAGTGTTTACAGTCCTGGAGTATCTTTAGACCACCACTGTTGATCTCTGGTTCCTTCCTAGCCAAATTAACCTTGCTTACTTCTCCCCTTTTCTTTCCTAAGCTGTGCTGTGTTCATGCCTTTGTTGTTGATGTTTATTGACTCCAAAAGCTTTCCATTATGGGAGCGTGCAGTGCAGTTCTCATTGCCTTATCTCTACATCCACTATTTTGATTTTTATTTTATCCTTATCAGATGAGATCTGCCTACAAATGCTGTCTAAACTTTTGTTCTTTAGGCGTGCAAGTACATTGAAGACATACTTCTGAGGTTTCCTCTGCTATTGCACCCAGAATTCTTGGGAATTAATGCTCATCTTATGTCCTTCTTGCTCAGTATTTTCCCTTGCAGGCAGACTAAGATTCTTTTTCCAGTAGTGATGATGACAGTATTGCTAGTTTTTTGTAGCTATTATGTAAATTCTTTGGCCTAGGAAGTGTATTCAGTCTTTCTCCTTAGAATTATTTGCAAATTATTGCCATTTTCTAGAAATTAAAAAATTTCATTTCATCTGTGACTTTTTCAAATACCCAGCAATCTGGGACAAAACTAATCTCAATGTCTTGCTCTTTATCACTTTTCTTTTAAGGATTTTCAGGCACTAGAAAATGGTCAGTTCTGTTCTCACAACAGTAAATTGAGAGGTAAACTCTGTCTAATCCTGATTTTAGATGAACTGATGTAAAATAATAAAGTGCTGTGGAGTAGTGCTGACTGACAAAATTGATGAAACATTGTAGGTGGGATTCACTTTAAGACGCACATTTAGCGTTTTAATGGGTTAAATGGGTACAGAGACACAGGATGTCTAAATTCTTGTAATAGTCAACAGGTATTTAACTAATATATCACAAAATAGAAGGAATTTTTATGCTGTAAGGTATTTTGTCTTGCCCACACTGCAAGACAATTAATGCCTCTCAAATATTTTGTGCCATTCTCTTTTAGCACTGAGTGGCTGTCTTAGGAGTCTCAAATGGCAGGAGCTGACTTTTTATTTAGGCAACTGGATTCTAAGCTGAATATGAAATTCAGAGTAAACTAGAAAACTTCTCAAACAATTTGTGTACCTTTTGAAAAGTTCATAAGAGAAGACCAAGCTCAGATAAAAAAATATTTTTTGTGGCAAATTTAGTGTGTTCACCCTATTTGAAAGAGAACCTTAAGTCCTGAACTCATCAGTTGAAAAGGGAATTTTCACTTCTGTCCCTTTTACATAAAATGGGAGCTATGGCACTGCCATTCTTGCACATATGTATGTATGTCACATAGGTACTCCCACTGAGGGCTTTGTGATTAGGGAAGGAGGATTTGAGCTGACTTTAATGCAAAAAATTTGTAGGCGTTAGCATGTAGATTGATGATCCATACTGCAAAAGGAGTAATGATACAAATATGTACTCATTTTTTATGAAATCTGTGGGTGTTTTTTATTTTATAGAAAGTGATTTTTAACTTGCCCAATGTTATTTGTACCAGATAGTGATTCTAGTTTTTGTGACTTTCTGTGAATTTCCTTTTGAATCTTCTCTCTTCCAGCTTTCCATTAAAAAAATACATTGACAGACTGTTTGATTTGTATTGAAATTACATTACAACGTTTAGCCCTGAGCTAAATATGCAGTTTTGTAAGCTGAAAACTCTTTTACTGTCCTCCATTCATCTTGTGATTTTGAAATTCAGCTCTGCCAGGAAATTGTCCTCTTCTGCTTCTTTCCCTGCTCAGTTAGAGGGAGAAGGGAAATTGCATAGCAGAGATCTAAATTATGAAATAAAGTTTTATTTGTATAAAATGATATCCTACAGAAATTCATGGCTTTTTTTTTAAAGAAAAAAGTGGATAAACTTTTAGAGGCATTTTTTGATTTGGTGAATTGTTTCAGCTACCCAGGAGGTCCATAAGCACTCTGGGGATACTATACCATTTACAGTTAAAGCTGATTTTGCTAGAACTCCCTTGAGCATTAGAAGTAAAATGCTTGATAAAGGATCCATGTATGACAGAGACCTAGAATTCTGTTTACTTCTGTATTAAACATTACCAGCTGGATCATCGGGCAACTGCTCAAATGGCTTTTGGGAAGAGGGCACAGCAAGGACTCTCTTGTATCTAAGCCAGCAAAGAATTTTAGCTCACTTTGTTATTCCTAGGAAGCTCTGGCTGATTTAAAGAAGAAATCAAACATCCTCCCTTGTACTGCAAAGGTTCTGTTAGCTCCTTTTTACCAGTGTGGAAATCACCCCAGGAAATTTTTTGCCGAGGTTTTAAGCTGGAACCCATTTGGATAGGATTATTGCTTCTCTCAGTTCAAATCAAGATCAAATTCTGGGTATTGAAGTTGGATAGCCATTTAATGGGATTTATCAAATATAATTTTGTCTGCCTGTGGAAATGTCTGAACCAAATAGCCTCAGAGTGTTATAGAACAATTTCTCTTCTTGCTTCGTATGTTTTCTTGAAAAAATCCTCTTGGTGGCTCATTTTGTCTGCAAGGACAATGTTTTTAAATGAGCTATGTAAAATTCTTATTATTCAGAAACTTACGTCTTTTAAAGGATTCTTTAAAGACAATCAAAGTTAATTTTTTGCATGAAAACTGGCTATCTTTGCTGTACTAATTGAATCCAATTTGCCAAAACATAGATACATGTTTTGTTTTCTGTAAAGGTTCTCTTGTTCTGCCAGTGTTGACTTCCAGCAAAGCATTCCTGACATTCTCTTTTTAACTCATGAATTATTTAGTATTTCTTTTTGCAGTCCCAGTCATTCAAATTATTTTTTTTTTTGTTTGTATAGACTGTTATATATACCTTCAAGTTCATAGCTAAGTGCTTAGCATCAAGAATGGAATTTTTGTTATGTAGGGATATTATAAAACTAGCTGCATAATGTATTAGAACATACCTTGTCTGTTAGAGCTTATTTCTGTAACTAGATAGAAGACTTTAAAAGTCTTGGCGTGTTTCAGCTATTTTTCTTGAGAGAGAGAGAAAAAAGTGAGTCTACATATGTGGATTAATTTCTTTTTTCTCCAGTGGAAAATAAAACAATATGTTTATTATGCTTTTGTGTAACAATTCTAAAATAACTGGTTTTAGCTAAAATCTGGATAGCTGCAGATATAAAAGCTTTTGAAAGCTGAAATACAAATCCCAAATGTATGATTGTGATAGCAGTTGCTAAAATCTGTGACCTAAAATTACAGGGTTGTGACAAAAGTTCTCTAGTAAGCAGGAGTGGTTTTGGTTTTGTTTTTTTAATTTAAATAGGTATTTGGAAGTTTGTGTATGTTGCTTTAGAAAATTCAAGTCTTGGTTCTTTTCCTTAGGGATACCAGGGATCAGCAGGAACTCCAGGTATCCCAGGAACTCCAGGGATTCAAGTAAGTTTCTGTTTCATTCCTAGAATTTGAATATCTGGGACAAACCCTGCCAAGTCTCTCTCAATAGCTTGTTTGTCATTGAGAGTTGAGGTATGGGGAATGAAGGAGGCTCAAGGGGCATCATGAAATCAGGGGCCATCCTTGGGTGAATTGCTTTGAAATTCACATGGCTTTGGGATTTTTTAGCTAGGCTGAAAATTTGACTGCAAATCTAAGCAGTGCTGGGTAAGGCCTCTAGAAGATGGACCCAGCTGCAGATTAGGCATTTTTATCCGCATCCAGAAGCCAAACAGTAGTTTCTTCAGTTTTTCTATGAATCACTAGCAGTGATCTGAAGTCTTGTCATGGTGATGGATTGCCCACAATTCACACGTCCAAAACAAATTTTCACATAAAGCCCAGATGGATAGAGGAGAATTCTTTTTCTTTGTTGTAATTCATTTAGTAGTCTTTAGTGAGACAGGTACTGGAAACCTGTGCTGCATTTTACTTGCAGCATGATCCAGTCTGAATGATAGTCAAGGATTTACAGTAATTTCACAATTATAAGCC
>VRYO01002297.1:78350456-78367307 GCA_009812075.1 Sialia sialis
GAAATTACTGTAGGTTGTGAAAATACGTAAATAGTTTCAGAAGATGTGCTTGATTTCCCTCAGTAATACTATTTGGACCTTCAGTTAACCAGGATCTCCCAGTTCTACCCACTCTGTAGAATAACATGTGACAGTATGGACAGAATAATTTAGGATTTAGTAAAGGTAGTAATCAAGCTCATTTTCCTGATGACAAAAACAGGCCATGCTGTCACTTAAGTAGTCCGAGGCTAGTCCTCTATCTAGCTGATGACAGGCAGTTTTGATAAATACATTTTTTTGAGGGACCAAATACCTATAGAATAAATCAAAATTTATTTGAGCTTAATTTCAGCCTGACTATCCTTTTAACATAGCTAGGGTTTTTCAGAGTTGGGTTTCAGTGGAAGCTCCTTGTGTTTGCAATTATGCAGATGGGAAATCTGAAGTGAGTGCTTGTGGGTAAAGCTGGCAGAACATTTATAGCACTCTTCTAGGCCTAGCATATGCTCTCCTGCCACAAGTAATATGTCTGAGCATTTGCAACTGCTCATGTTTACTCTCCAGAAATCATATTTTTCAGAAATACATCTGCAAACACTTAAAATGGTAGAGTTTTGTTTCAATATTTAGGTCGCATTGCAAGACCTCAGATGTGGCCTCATTTGTGCCAGGGATAGCAGAATAACATGACTTTCAGCTTCTTATTCCCACTCTTACACCTATACTGCTGGTTGTGTGTTGATCTTTCATAACTCCATCAGGAGTGCCAGACATAGATCAATGCATCATCTGAAAATAATGTGTGTTTCATGCTAGGCAATAGTAGCAGAATTCTTTTTGAAACATGTTCAAAATACACAAGGTACAGCAGAAATTGTATTGTCTTCATAATGCAGAAATCCTGAAAACAAACTGCTGTAGCCAGATATCCTGTATGTTTGGAAAGCAAATATAAAGTTAATGTAATTCTATTGCATCTAATAGCTATGCTGCTACTGATAGAAACAGGAAAAAAGGAAAGAACAATCTTGACTTAGTAATGTAGTATTATGCAGATAAAGTTTGGGGTTTTTTTGTTACTATTATTTTCCTTTCTGCCTCATGTAATGTTTTGCTTAATGCTCCTGTTGTTGCTGTTATGTTGGTTTGTACCAATTTTAGCTTCTAAGATACCATTTACTCCACATTTTTATCTTGTATTTGCATTTTCACACTGAGTAATGAAGTACTTAGGATAAAGCAAGCCTAAAACCTCTATTGTGTATTTGTGCAGTAGGCCCTGTGAAAAAATTCCTTTCTGAATGTGTTTATTTTTTATCCACCTAGTCTGATTATCGTATTTATGCTTTTCATCTCTTCATAGTTTAAAGCATAAAGATCCTGTTGTATTTGTATTTCCAGTGTTCAAAAGATCATGTATTGTGTGAATTTATTACTTGTGGAAATATTCCATAGAGCACAAAATACTCTCTCAGATTTTATAGCACTTTAAATTAGGCCCTGCTATAAAATAGCACTCTCTTTGTAAGTAATCTGTAAAGAAGAAATTATTTCCTGTCAGGTTTTTTAAGAGAAAAGTGATCAGGAGACTCAACAAAGTGGTTTGTGTGAGTCTATCAGAAGTTTTTGTTTCTGATCTGATACTCATGCTTTTGTACTAGTCTGAGATGCCTGGATAGTGGGACCTGAGCTCTGATGGCCTGCTCTTCAAAGGTGTTAGCATTACACTTATAAGGGATGCAAAGACTATCATTTTCTCTGCAAATGATGTCTTGTGGCTCTCAAAATAACACCTGTTTCTTTTTCCAAATTCTGACTTCTACCTGTAAATAAAAAAAAATGTTATTTGGGTAGGATGATCTTTTTATACATAAACAGTTGATAGTGACAATTTTTGTAGGCATTTTCCATGCATCATTACTTCTTTACAACTAGGTTTGGTTAGTTGAATGCACTTTTTGGTATTGCTTCTTTATTCCTTCTTCTAATATCTAAATTGTTGAAGTAGACAGGGCCGAGTTTTGCTGATGTCATTCTGAGTGCTTGAGCTGTGTAACAGATGTTGTTAGTTTTGTTCTCACTTGAGAAAGGGGGAGATGACAGCTTTGACTGCAATCATTTGTTAATTACTTAGTTCTGTAAGCTCAAACACACTGTTTAGACTGAATGCAGCCTTTTCTGTCAAATGTAACTTCTTGGTAGCCATATGTATTTTGAGCAGACTTTATTTTCAACCTAGGTTATCTTCCTTCTGACTGACAAGTTATTTTAACTAAATTCATTCCATACTATAATTACAGAAGAGTTAATTGCTTTTAAGAAGAAAAGATGAAAATAGTGCTGTAATGAAACAGGTAATTAAAAGACTTCTAGAACTTCAGGCCAACTAATCTGAATTACTTTATTATTCCCAGTTGGCAAAGATGATACAAGACATGACAGCATAGTTGCTGATCCAGAGTGGGAAAGATTCCCATTGAATTCAGCCTGGACTGGGGCCACGATAAATGCTGTAATAAACTTGGACTCACTAACCTAATGCAGCTTGGAAAGTAATGCCTGCTTGTAAAACTAATATTTCTCTCCCAACTAATTGACACTTTCTGCCTATTCATCATGATTTCTAATTTTTAAATCTATTTCCTCATACAATACAATTACATTACTATATTAATTTGCTATTATTATAGTATCTCATTTCTCCTTGTTTTGTCTACAGACACTTGGGAAAGTTGGGCTGGTTCTTTTTCAGCTAATGCCATTTTAAATTTGATAATTTTGGGAAATCATGTAGAGAAGAGGTGGCATGCCCTGCTAACATTTCCTTAAGGTTATTTTAAAAATGCAATGTAAACAAAGGGAAATTCTTAAAAGTTGTAAGTAAATATGAAAGGAGCTCTAGTTGTAAACGCATTGTGGACATGAATGGCATATGCTATAAATAGTTGTAAGTGGTACTCAGAGCACTCTGTTTTCTGCTTATATGCTCTAGTGATCTCTTTATGATAATAAAAATCTTTTTGTGGCTGTCCTGGCACTTTTTTTACTAATTAAAATGCGGATACAAGTTGGTCACCAGCATTTCTCTCCAACTGCTGGTGTTTTGTGAACATAGGTAGAAATATCTCTAGCCAAAGTGTTTTAGTAATTTAAAATCTTTCTTCTGACTTCATAAGCTTCTAATAAACAGGTGCTTGTCATTTGTTGAAATCTGTCTTAATAATTTATTAATATTTTATAAACTAAGAATGAGTGTTAAAACACCACGATTCTTAATTTTACAACAGTGAGCACTTGAATATGCAGCTTTGTTAAAGAGTGCAGTAACTGGCTTCTAAGCACAAAATTAGGGGTAGTGATGATTTATTTGTATTCCATGACTGATTCCAATGAGCTAGACCTGTTTATACACAAAACCACAGGCTTTTCTGAAGAGTTTGATTTCTTCTATGCATTAAAATAATTTGGGTTAATTTTTAAATTTTCACATAGAGACTTCAAGCTTGATATTTTTCATCTTGGTTATTGGTACTAGAAAGTGAGTTTTAATTGCCAGATGAAGTGCTTTGGCATAAGCTTATTCTGTCTAGAGTAAGACATATGTTGTTCCACCTGTCATTTTTTCCCCCTGAGGGAATGATGATATGTAGCTTGAGCCTTTAGCTGTCATGTTTTCATCTTGGCTTAGAGGAATCTAGGGATCTGGTTTGAAACTAAGAGTGAATCAGTTTGGTGATATGGATGTATTTGTTCCACATCCAATGTGTAATGAATGGTAATATTCCCCAAATAATATTCATAGTAATATTCTCCAAAAATACATACAAATATTTGCCTATTTAAATGCTTGTGCATTTAGGAAATTGCAGAGACTATGATATGCGTGTGCTTACAAACATCACTGCCTTTTTTCTCAATACCAGAAACTGTATTTTCTTTGTATAAATATTGCATTGGGTTTTTCTATAGAAATTGGAGGGGGGGGGTGTAATTTTAACATTATAGCTATGCAATATGATTAAGTGGGAAAACATCAGTTTACTACAATTGATTATCCTTTAAGAACACTTCTGACTAATTGTTTCTGTTCCTTTGGGGAAATGATGTACTGATACATTTCAGTTATATTACTTAATGTACTATTTCTTGGACCAAAAAAAGAAATTCTAAAAAAATCACTGGACTTGATCAAATGTAGATCTTTGAAAAGCTGAATGGATATCTGCATTCAACTCATCATTAAATATGTGTCTCAAATAGAAGGGGTCATTTTTGTTTTGACTGTCTTAATTTAGATATATGGATTAATTAAAGTTATTCTAATTGAAGCCCTGCAGAAAATACACAAGAGAGAAACAAACAAACAACTTGTAGCAGCATTTTTTTGTTAGTTTTGTGTTCAAGTGGCAGTTGGGCTGTCACTTCTCTGTGACCTTCTTGTTCAATAGCACTGCATTATTCCTGTCCACAAAGAACTTTAAACATGAAATTGAGAAGCTGATACTCAAGTCTCAGACACTGCAGTAAATATAGATTTGGAAAATTTGGCACAGTAAGTGTTTCGTTTATTTAATCCTTCCATACTAAAATTACTGTGAATTGAAGCTATGGAAAGTATTGTCAGAATGTCTGGCTTCTGATCCATAGCAGAACAAACCAGAACAAAATACCATGATCTTTAATAAGACTGAATTTAAATCCATCTGCAAGTTTTAACTAATATTTCTGATAATATTATTAAACCATTTAAAAAAAGCAACCTTTACCTCACTGTGCAAATTAGTTTTTGCTGGAGTAGTTAGTTATAGTAATCAAATTCAGCCTTAATGATTGCTGAGGAAGTCAAGGTGTGATTTTTCTTCCTTTGTGCTCTGGAGGGGTTTGGTCCCAGCCTTTGCTCCAGTTTTTCTTAGCTATTTCTTAAACATATAACAACTGCCAAACATATTTGGACTAAAGGAATTGTCACAGAACTTTTTCTCTGGGAATGGATAGGGCAATATAGAAAATAATTTTTTTTTTTTTCACCTGTTATTTACTGCCAGATTCTCCCTGTCAGAGCTTTGAGAGTTTCTTAGCCAAAAATGCATGCTGGCCCATCCTGCTTAATAGCCAGCACTGGACCAATTCTGTAGGAATTTTACAATCCCTTTTGGAACACAATTTTACTGTTTTCTTTTGCTGTGTTCTATGACCAATTTCTCAGAATCCACCATATTAAAAAAAAAAAAGAAGAAAAAAAAGCATGATTTGTTGTTAAACTTACTCACTACTAATTTAACTGAGTGGTTCCTTGCTGTGGGAAAGAGATGTGGCTGAAAACTGTCCATCTGCATCAGTGTGACCTGTGAGGACAGAACTCTGTAGTTCTGAGTTGGGTGTGAGGAGCAGAGTAGCGCTCCTTTTGGTGAGGCTCTGCTGGCCTCAGCCTGCCCTGCCTTATGTGTGCAAGGTGCTCAGGTGCTGTGACCCTCAAGTTTTTTCTCCGCAAGAAAAAGTAGTGGAGAAGTTTTAAAGCATTGTGACAACTTGTAACTGTTGGAGTATCGATGTGTTTTAAGTGTCAAACCTGGGTCGGTTTGTCAGTGTTTAGAAGTCTCTAAGATTTCTGACAAGCTGGATATTGGTTTCAGTCTCTAAGGATGGTGCTAGCACAATAGGCAGAGGGAGGGCATCGTGGTGTTACTACAGGGAGTTCAATTTTGTCTGCCCACCTTTGGATCCTTGAAGATTTGGCAAGTCTGATGCTCTTACATTTTTGAGGGATCTTTACAAGAAACAAGGGTGGCACCAATTTCAGCCTGTGACAAGATATACAGTAATTTCACGATTATAAACTGCACCTTTTTCATTGAAGAATCCAGCCTACCCCAGTAGTGCGGCTAATCATCAGGTGCAGTTTATTTATGGACAAATCCCCGTGAAATGCCAACCCAGAAGTGAGAGCCGGCCGGGGAGGGCGCCTGGGGCTGCCTTTAAAGGCTTGGCTGGTCTGTGAAAACTGTTTGCAACTTGAGCACCTGACACCAAACCCCGCGCTGGCGCGATTCTGTTACTAACTCGTTACTTTCTCGCACATGGATCCTCACTTAAAAAAAAAAAAAAAAGTGGTTTATATTCAGGTGCGGCTTATACATGGACAAATCCCGTGTTCTGCCTGGCTACCTGGATGTGTGGCTTATAATCAGATGCAGCTTATAATTGTGAAGTTACTGTACACAGTTTTCATTTTCTACTACTATTTCCAGCTTTCAGATTATAGCTTTCCAAGGTCCGTGTTGTTGGCAATGCAATAGGGGTCACTCTGTTCCACATTTAACATGTGTGTTTTATTGCTAATAACTGATTTGCCAAAAAAGTGTTTGAAAATTGCGGTCTTATAAATGCAAAGATCTTGGTAATGCTTTTTCCTTTCCTGAACTTAATTAAAAGCTGCTCTGTTAGTCTGGTGAGTAGTTATTATATTTGTGGGAATGCTTCTTTGTATGTAGTCCCTTTTTTTCTTTCATCAATTGAAGCTACTCAGTAGTAGCAGATTCTACTTCATTGAATTTCTTTTCCAGTTTTATACAGTATCCAAATTCAGTTTGTCTCTTTCATTCTATTAGGATTATTAAGGATTTGCTATAATCCTTTAAAAAGTGTTTTGATTGTTGCACTTTCATCCAAATTATGGCCTGACTTATAATTTTTTGCATGTCTCCAGTAAATCTCTCATGTACTATCAAGTACAGGATCAGTAATACATAAAGAGTTGTGTTTTCCAGGTGTTTAAAGAGATCATGGGAACATGTGGATAGAGAGATATCTTTTGTGTATCTTTCTCCATTGCTGTAATTTATATAAGGCCCTTTAGGGTCTTCCCAGAATCAGAATTGCAAATTTTGCAGAGTGGAAGGAACCATTTGATTGAAACATAAATCAGAAAACATATGTATGCTGGAAAGACCATATTTTTATCAGAAGAAAATAAGATAATAAAGACAATTTTACTAAATTTCTCTACATCTACCTGGGGAATTGACTGCAAAGCAGTTTGCTCATAAGAGAAGAGCTTTTGGAAATACTCTATAATTTCACATCTTCTGGAGAAGAGATAAAATGTTATGATTATGGATATGTCACTGTAGCCAGGAAATCCTGCTTTCCATAGGGTGTTCTGTCCTACCAGGCACTAAAGAAATCAGGAATATTAAAGACAGTAGCTGAAAATAAAGAATCGAAATGAGCTAATATATACTCACTTTAAGACTAAAATAGGTTTTGTTTTGTTCTAAAAAAAAGTCTTCTGCATGGTTTCTTCTGCTGTTTACAAGCATAAAGTTAACCATGAGAAGGATGCAAATAATCCTGGTACTAGCTAGAAAAAGCAGGAAATATTTTGAGAAATGTGTCTTGTGTTTTAAGTAAAAATGCTTACATCTAGTTAAACTTTATATAAAGCCCCAGGCAATTTCCTTAATGGATTTTTTGTGGGGCTGCATGGAAGAAAGTCCATCTGTTTAATATAATCCAAAACAAAAATAGATACCTCATGATTAATGAAAACTACAAGAAAAATTTTCCAGGGATTGTGAAAACATTTTCCTCTTACAGTTAAATCCATTCTATTACAGTTAAATCCATTTTATCTGCCAGATATTATCAAAGAATGGAAGATTTATTTATATTGCTGAAACTGGAATAAAATATTTATACAGAATTTTGTAACTGTCATAATTGAGGTTCATCATAATAGAAACAAATTAATGCTTTTGGGTGTTCTGAAGTCCCAGCTGTGCAGGCTGCAGCCAAGGAGGACTGCATCCAGGGATTTGGTTGCATACCGAGATGAGCTCCATTTTGCAACCATACTGAGACAGAAGTAGATGTCAAGGTGTGTGGGATTTGGCTGCCTGGACATGGCCACCAAGAGCCATTGGAGTTGTATGAGGACAAGTG
This sequence comes from Sialia sialis, assembly GCA_009812075.1. Taxonomy (NCBI): domain Eukaryota; kingdom Metazoa; phylum Chordata; class Aves; order Passeriformes; family Turdidae; genus Sialia; species Sialia sialis. Next base: position 78,358,380 of record VRYO01002297.1, read on the forward strand.
CAGTGTCTGGCATGCACAACACAGTTTTTAGAGCAGAGTGACATCTATTTCAAAGGGTAGATCTGCTGTCCCACAGCACTGTCAGTGACACTAGAGATTACTTCAACTATCTACATGGTATTCAAGTGTCACTTTAGGTCCTGGAGTTACCCTGCAATGTCTCCCCAGGCCTAACCAGACCTTAGAAAGCTGACAGGCTTCTAGGTACACATAGGTGAGACAGGGTAGAAAATAAATAATTAAACAAGCAGCAGAGGCTGAATGAAGAATAAGGACAGCAGTCCTTACCCAGTCTCCAGAAATCTTGGTTAGCTGCCAGGTGGGTACACAATGACATTAGTTTTTAGGCACAAACTCAGCAGTATGTGATAAAACTGCAGTGGAGAATTTTTAGAATAAAAATTATTTTAAACCAAGGAATTAGATTTCCTAGACTATCGCACTGCCTTTACATTTCATGTGATTATAGCACTTGCTGATTAAGGCTAAAATAATGAATAGTATTACAGGCTTTTATGGGGTAAGGAAATACTTCAGTTTAAGGGAAAATTTCAAATAATGGAGGAAGGCATTGGAATGAAGTGAAGGGATTTGATGAAGCTGGCTTGATGGTGAAAGAACTGAGGCAGTACTTGTGATTAATTTAATTTTTAAATATGAAGGAATACTGAATAAACCTTACATGAAGCTTGATGTAAAAAAGAAGGGGGAAAATTTAACTGATTCAAAAGTATAGAAATTCTCCAACTCATACAAGGAGAGAAATCAGTAAAGAACAATAGATATTCTGGCTAGAAATGTAATGCTACTTTCTGTTGGTATTATAGCTGCATATGTGATATATACCAACCATTTAATAGGCATGTGTTTTCTGGAAAGAGAAGGAAAAAGAAACTTTAGAATTACGACTCCTTCCCATATTTTATATGAACAAAATGTGCTTGATAGCTTTGAAAAGGACATCCCCAAAGGCAGGTTTTTTCCTATAGGCCAGTGAATCATGAAGTGTTCCACAGCATTGATTCTATTACTCCCAGTGGGTGGCAGTTTTCCCATTTGTAGCAGTTCCAAACATTGTTTTTCCCTTAGTGGCAAAGAAAAATGCATGATGAATATGTTTCTTATTAAGCTTTGATTAAACACAGGCATTTGTGATAATTTTGGTTGCAGTATAATATTTTAAAAAAATTGTCTTACAAATGGAGTATAACTAATTGTTTTGCTTCATACTTTGAAGTTAGAATGCAGTTTTTGATAATTAAGGTAAAGTTTCTTTGACAGTTTAGTTAGTGTTATGTCATCCTATTAAACATAACTTCCTATTCAAAATGTTTTATTACTCATGGGACTAAAAATAAAGAAAAGATGCACAGATTCTAAGGATTTGTATTGCATATGAAATCTCTGGGAACAAGACACGTTTGCAAAGCTTGATTTGGCTTTTGACTTAGAAGTTAGAAAAGTCTTGATATACAAACTACCTTTTAGATACCAAGACGTACTGTCTTCTGAGAAAGTGCCAATAATTCTGATTAGCATAAACAGAGATTATCCAAGTAAATGTGAGTATTAGATTGGGATAGATAATGACAAGGCAATCAATTCTAAGTTTTTAGGTATTCTGGAGCTGATTCTACAGAAATTAGTTCTTTGTAATTACTTAACCATGGAAGATATACAGAAAAATAACTCGTGGGAAATACTCATTCTTTATGACTAAATTAGCCACTTCATTCTCCTTTTGTGCTAATCTACATGTGGAGAGTAATGAAAATCTCTACATCAGCATAAGTGATCTATTCATTCTTAGCTGAGTGAATGCCAGTGAACCATAAGAGAATTTTAAGGGTGTAGACCTGCTCTCACTGACTTAATGGCTTAAGTTCCACATACCTCTGTAGTGCAGAATCAGTCGAAAAGGGGAGGGAAAGAAGGAAATATAACTTAGTTTTACAATTGTTGTTCTTGGAGATGCATCTTTCTTTGTCACTGATACAAAATTAAATGTTGTGAACCAATAATTTATTTTAACCAAGAAAGATCAGCACAGTCAGCAGGACATTGTGCTTCTTCTTCTAGGCATGCTTATATCATGGTCAATCATTTATTGTGTTGGATAAGTGTGTGGAACTGTCTTCTCTGAGTCCTCCAAATTGCATAGAAATGTAACTGGAAATCTCCGGTAAATTCCAGACAAGAAGGCTGCTGCCTAGTGGGATGTTTTCCACCATACAGTAATTTCATGCGTATAAGGTGCACCTTTTTGACTGAAGTTCTGATCCAAAGCTGGAAGTGCGCCTTATACGCAGGTGCGCCTTATATATGGACAAATTCCGTGGACTTGCCGCCACCCGGAAGTGTGTCTTATAACCCAGTGCACCTTATAATTGTGAAATTACTGCACATTAAATTCTAGTTTACATTACAGGTATAGACTCTCATAATTTGGTTTTATATTTTCCAGCTAATGAAATAAGTATCTACATTATTAAATGTTGCAGTTTTATTAAATAACTATATTGATAACTCATAGATAGGTCTGGAAGTTCCTAAATGTGGTGACAAAGGTGCTCTGTTTTCCATCTCTGTATTTGTGCAAAAGAGTTAAGAAGATTTTGGACAAAAGAAGAGTTATGTAAGATAAAGTGAGTGGAAGTCTCAGTATGAGGCATTACTTTCAAGTTCTTTTTATTGCATTATTTGATGTCTTCCTTTAATGATAAATACATTGTATTTTTGATGGTCTGTAAAATGCACAGGGTGTAATTGGTAACTCGTGGCATTGACCAATTAACTGTTTCTGCTTGGTGGGGTCATTATTTACTAAAAGCGAGTGTAAACTGCAGAACAGTGAAACTATCTTGCACATATGCCATATGGAAACTATTATGTTACGGTTGTTATATTCATGTTACTTTTTCCCATAGAATGCATTTGAATCGGTGGTGTTTAGAACAGTCTTCTTGTCTTCATTCCACATATTATTTTCAATGTTAGATTAAAATGTAAAGTCTATTAGCCAAATTCTTGCTGCAGATGAGTTATAGTACAAGTAAGAACATTGTCTGCCCAATAAATTTGAATAGTTTTTGCTTGAGAGAAAAAATAGGCTAACTGAGTATGTGCTTCTGTATTAAGCATATATGGAGCTCTGTTTCAACCTGGATCATGTTCAATTAAATGATCACTGTTAGAAAAAGTTGAGATATACTGTAGAGCTGAATGAGCAATGATGCTGAGGAAATTTTGGGGCAAGCAAGAGCATGTGAGCCTGCTGAGCAGCCATGGATTCCTGTAACAAAAGCAGTGGGGAGCAATTCAACATTAGTGTTTCACTGTATCCCTATAGTTGTCTGCGTTTTTCCAGCTGAAGATCTTTTTCCTACCTGTTTCTGGTACTTTGAGGGATTTCGTTTTTGTATTTTTGTTGTTTGTTTTATTTTGTTTTGCTTGTCCCTGCCCATATTTTGAACCCAAATCATTTAGGCAAATGCTAAAAATTTATGGTGAAATTTAAAAGGTTTTCTTCTTCTGTCTCAGGGAATTCCTGGAATTCCTGGAAACCAAGGAGCAAAAGGACAAAAGGTACTATTAGTTATTCAAAACACAGTTAAAACCTATACTATATATACCCATTCCAGACTAAGAGTTCAGGCTTAGAGAAGAGTTTTCGTGATGGGGATTTATGACATCAAATCGTGCTGTAAAATGATGGAGACAATTCATGTCATGTTTAAAAATCTCTTATTAGGTTTTATTTTAACTATTCCAAAATGATTGAATAGTTTAAAATTTCATAATACATTGAGAAACAATTTTAACTAACTAAATCAGCATAGTTAAAGAAGATATCTAAAAAATGTTAAGTATACATGCATTAGTCATAGGATTTTTCTCTTTGTGTAAAAAATACAGGGTGAAATTGGACCACCAGGTCAACCAGGAGCAAAAGGTTCACCAGGAGATACTGTAAGTTCAAAATTATGTTATTATGAATAAATGATTTTGGTGTTGTCATTCTCTTCTTGTCATAAACAAATACACAATGGCAAATACAGGAGCAGTATAGCATTTGCAGGCTGGAAAGACGAGGCTATGGCAAATATAAGTTTTTAGCTCAGTGGCATATTTACAGCTTGGAAATTCTGGCTGAAAGCTGTGAAATGTTTTTTTCTGTTATCCTTGCCATTACTTTAAGCTTCTTAATATTTTGAAAAGAGGTGAGAGTACGTTTTTATAGGTTCTTGGATTTTGATGGTTGGTACAGATTGTATTTTTCAGTTTAATACTTATGTCATGATATGTCTCTCCCGTCTTTTTTGGAGGTCTTTCCCTATGAAAATCATCCTCAGTGAATTTCTCCTTGACATACCATAGTCAGGCTGGTTTTCATCTATTTAGATAGACAAAGAGGGTTCTGATGTCACTTTGTAGTGTTAAAAGTAGAAGTAGTCCCTATTTATATCTTCAAGGACAAATACTGAAACTCAGTGGTTGTCTAAAAAGGCCTTGATAATAATTTCTCAGTTGTCAGTACTGTCACACTGTAAAGACCATTTTAGTACCTACCTTTCCTTGCATTACAGGAATAATCTTTTTAAGGACCATTCTTTTCCACTATCAGTGACAGGGGTTGCTGTGGTGGCTTGTGCCTCGCTTGGTTGGATGACAGGAACCTTGAAGGAAGAGGATGCCAAGGATCTCAAAGTGGACCTTTTAGTCCTGTCTTTCTTGATGAATCTCTTTAACATCCTAGTTAAGGTTACCATCTTCTAGAGTGATACCAAAATTACTTGGGCTCTCCTTCTCCTTCTCCTTCTCCTTCTCCTTCTCCTTCTCCTTCTCCTTCTCCTTCTCCTTCTCCTTCTCCTTCTCCTTCTCCTTCTCCTTCTCCTTCTCCTTACTATTCCTTAATAAAATATATATTCAGTTACAACTGATGTAGACAGAAATTGAAATTAGTTTGGAATTTTAAAAGTTCTGGGCTACTCTGTCATCCAGTACATTTCAAATTTCCTACACAGTATACACTCACCCTCTATCCAAACAGCATCCCTTCCTTTTCTGATTATCACAGGCACAATCACTACACAACTGTCGGAAAGCCTTTTTTGTATAAAGAGAGTACACTGGATAGTTTTCTTTTCATGAACTTAGAGGACTTTTCCAGCTACCTCCTACAGATCTGTGGAAAAAAATAGATTCCCTTGACAACCAGTTATTGCAGTTGTCCAGATCGAATTTGGATGAAACCCTGCCTGAACTGTTAGTTAACACATAAACATTTGTTCTCTCACCTGTGCCTCCTAACTATTTTTCTTGCCTGTTACTGGATTTTTTTTCTCCATTTCTTTCTGAGAAAAGTTGAACAAAATGCCAGAGGGAAGGCTGTATCATCAATTCCAATGCAGCCTTGTGGGATTTCAGAGTTCTCATATTTATTTAACTCGCCTACCATATAAATAACATCTGGTTCATGATACACTTGAAAATAATTTATTCCTCTTTCCTGTCAATTTATGTATTGTATTTTTTTGTCAACTGGTAAATTAAATAGGAGATTGATGCATGGAATATCTGAATATGTTATATGGCATTAGGGAATTTAAACCAGAAAAGATAGTGGGATTTTCCTTGTATTAGTCACACTGAATATGTCTGTTCCAGAAAACACAGATGGAAATCTTGTGGATGGTCTATTAATAGCTTGGGAAAATTTTTCAGTTAGTTCTTCTTCGATAATGACTATCCCTATTTCATTGCCAACACCAGCAATTTATTAATTTACCTGACATATAATGTCAGCTCTGGAAAATAGGATAATAATGCTACATTTTATGTCCTTGAATTGTTCTGAATTTTTGTTCAGGACATTCTCTTCTCTTCTAATTTTATAGTTTTCAGATCATGTTCACAAGCTTTTCCTATATTGCATCTGAAAGTTTCTTTCTTGCAGTGTGCCAAATTTAATTAAGTAGTCTCCATGTAATTTTTTAAACAAAACAAGTTAAATATGGCCTAGTAATGGAAGTGCAAGGAAGAATACCAGGAAAATGGATTTTATTTCTCCTTTTCCTGTAGATGTATTATTGACCTTTAATTATAATAAATGTATTTTCTCATTTCCCTTCTCTGGTGTGTGCTTGCAGGTCAGTGTGGATATATACATATAGCTGATTTAATTAAAAAATAAAGAAGCTATTCTGTACATATAGTGTTTTTGCTTTGTATAAGATAAAATGAATGAGGAACATTTTTGGTGTCCATATGCCACTTCTGTAATCCAAAGATTGATGTGAGTTTCACTAGAAATGTTCTAGTGAAGACTGTCTATGGCCTAAAGAATAGTTTGTTCTATTTATTGATGGAAAGCTTTGGTGACCAGTATTTTCTTACCATAAAGCAGGCAAGAATTCATCTCTGGTTAATTTGTATTAATCTTTGATAATGGTAATGCACAGGTGAAATACCAGAAAAGAGATGAAATTCTAAAAACCATGGCTGCAGAGAATTACTTCTTGTTTTGGGTATTCTGAATTTTCTCTTCTATTGCAGAAACAAAGACCCTTTCAGTCTTAGCAAATAAAGTTTAATTTTTTTTGCAAAAACCGAGTTGTTATCTGCATAAGAAAATATACCTGGTTTTGATTACATGTAATATTTGAAGGAAGTCTGAGATTATGTCATGGGAGTGAATTCTTCCTAACATTTATTACTAAATAGAAGGTGATTGTTTTTATTTATATGGAAGTAAAGATTAAATAAAAATTATATATTTAATAACAGTGAATTTTGAAAATGTTATCAGTTGGAATAATTGATAAAATTTAATCTCTGACAAGTTAGATTTCCAGGCCTTATTTAATTGTTTGACTTTCTGTATCATGCTTTTACTTTATGCTGCTTTTTAAGCACACTCTTATAGCAGATTGTATTTCACAGTATTTAAGCAAGTTTAAGTAAAACAATAATAATATGTTGTTTTTATTGACACATGCAGTTCTAGACTAAAAGTGAAATGGGATGAAGTGGTGAAAAAGACAATGGTTAGCACCACATGTGGAAAATACAATTAATGGGAATTCCTTCCTGGAAAGTATGATTTCAAAGAAGGATTTATTTTCTAATGTGTAATTGAGAGTAGCTTTGCACGGAAGTGAAGGAAGTTAGCTCTTTGATGATTGAATACTCTTTAGCTCTTATTTAATGTAGGGAACATACAGCTAAACATACCTCTATGACCATGATTCCATTCGAGGAGTCCAAGAGATGATTTTGGCTGTGTACATGTGCTGAAGTGTCACGATCTGAAATAGCAGAAGCTATTGGGTTTTTGAATGAGCAGTTTAACGCTGAAGATTTTACAGAAGATGCAAAGGTGTGGCCCCAAAAGTTAACTGCTCCTGATATATCCCCACAAAATTTGCACAAGGAGTCAAGTCATGGCAACCTTGGAGGGACAGAGGTCAGAAAGGAGAAGAATTATGAAATGCCAGAAATACTTTTGCTGGTGTTGGAAACCCTAAACAGAAACCAAGAATTTTTTGTGTCACTTTCAGTTATAACTAAGGATGCATTACAACTGGGTCTTGAGTTGCATTTTTTTTTTCTCTTAGGACTATTCCGTGACAGCACTGTTCTTTCCTCCTGTATGTTTTTTTTTCATTGCACAGAAACCCTGCATTAGATCATAGAAGGTCTAAATAGTCCACTGTACTATATCAAAACTATAGCCTATATATATAAAAACCACTGTTTATTTCACTAAAAAAAATAGAATACTGATGCTACTAATACAGTACCAAGCTCATTATTCCCCTGTTTTAGTACAGAAATGTCTCTGTCTTTTTCATAAATAAATAGGGCTTGATGGGACCAGAAGGTTCACTTGGTCTACCTGGAGCTCCTGGGCCTAAGGTAAGTGTTTGAGTCAGTTTGCCTGTGACTTTGATAAATGACTGCTATGCAGATTTGATGTGGACAGCGCAAGGATTTTGCAGCTCATTTTTTGGTGTATTGAATATTGGTGAGCAGCTGTGTGACTTTCCCTGTGTTACCTTCTATAATAGTTGAGTCCCAAGAGAGGTTAATAGAGCTCAGTAATGGTGCCTGTCATCCCGGGGGGCTTTTAACAATTGCAGAAATGATCATGAGACTGTTTCAGCTTTAGAGTCCTGGAAAATGTTCTGCAGTGCTGGAAACCAGATAATTCTCAGTATACATCTCAACTTTCCTATGTTACATTTATTTATATTTTAATTGTGTTAAATAATGTTATGTGCTGTTTCTTCCACCCAAGGAGCCAAACTTATTTCAGATGTAACTTTATTGATTGCACTGCAGCTACAGCAAGAACTAATTTTGCCAATGTTCTCAAAAGCTGAAATAAATACTAAAAATTCAGATTGGTTAGTGCAACCTTTTAATTTAATCCAAAATGAGTTTAAATTGTAAGCAAGCATTGAATTGTATGTCCTAGAAAATATTTAAGAATCTAGAATCCATTTCCCAAATTTTGCATTTACATTTAGATCCCTTTCCCCCCATGCATTATTTTTCATCCAAAATTCATATGCATTTATTTATAATTTTGTGCTGACAGTAGCATTTGTTTTAAGTGTCAATGTTTTCTATGGTCAAGAAGATTGAATACCTATGATACAACTAAAAATTAATTCAATTAATTTTTGTCTGTGAAAAATACTTCTATTTTATATATTTATCTTGCTTAGAATGTAAGGTATTTCTTAGAGAATTGTTCTTAATAAGCTGATTCTTACAGAAGTCCATCATGAAGTAGTCAATAATTCTTAGATTTAATGCAAATCCTCATGCTGAATATATGTCTAATTCCGTAGGCTGCAATAAAAGCCAAAACATAAAGACAGTAATTTCACGATTATAAGCCGCATCCTTTTCATTGAAGAA